>PVJN01016957.1:0-41455 GCA_004026805.1 Lasiurus borealis | reverse complement strand
TTGATATGATAGGAACACCAAATGAAAGTTCCATTTTCTCCATTAAAGTAAAGCTGGGAGAGTATTTTAGTGTGCATGATTTGCAACAGATGGTAATGATTAATTGATTTAGCTAACTTGCCGAATTGTTCTTTTTTTCCCAGTAGAACAGCATTATCTGAGAGATTCGTACTGCTAATCATTTTTCCACTCATTAATATATCAGAAAGGATATGGTTTTGTTTTAATTGTTCTCATTACTATTATTTAAGACATTATGCTCTAATGGTACAGTAAAGGATATATCAAATAAATAGAGCAATTGATTTCTGTCAGGAATTTTAACTTATAAGATAAAACTATCTCCATATATTTTTCTATTCTATCTTGAACATATCTGTATTTATGTTCAAGATAGTTAAAAATAATGTGAAATACTCAGTTATTTTATTCTTAAACTTTTATTAGCAAATCACAGTGTCTTAGTAAAAATCCAGCATAATTTTTCTTAAGCTTGTAATCATAAGCTTAATATTATAAATAAAATCATATTATATATAAAAACTACCTTATATAACAAACAGTATGATTTTAAAATGATCTAAAATAAAAGCAATATTTGTTTATATAGGACATTAGAATATATAAATAAGAAAATTAAATATATTATTATGACAGAATACAAGTTACCATTTTGATATATTTCCTTCTAGATTTTTTTCTGTATATGTGCACATGCATATATACATGAACATAAATAAATATGTGTGTATATAGACACTAGAGGCCCAATGCACAAAATATGTGCGCTGGGTGTGTGTGTGGGGTCCCTCAGTCCAGCCTGCAACCTCTTGCAGTCCGGGACCCTTTGGGGGATGTCTGACTGCCAGCTTAGGCCCAATCTTCTTAGTGGCAGGCTCTTTACCACTCGGCTCACTGCTTTTTAGTGCCACCGCCGCTGAGTGTCTGTTCCCCCTGTGGGAGTGCACTGGCTACCAGGGGGCAGCTTCTGCCTTGAGTATCTGCCCCTGGTGGTCAGTGTGCATCATGGTGACTGGTTGTTTCACCATAACGGTCGATTAGGCTTTTATTATGTAGATTATATAGTTAAGTGCATATGAAATTTGGAATTAACATTTTCTTGACTATTTTTACTTAATATATCATGAGATTTTCTCATGTCATTAAAATGGTTTTAGAATCTCATTCTTAATGAGAAATGAGTTTTTATTTTAAAAGGAAATACTGCCTTTTGGATTAGAAAATGGGCAATATACCTTCCATTTCAGCTCCTAAAATTTGAACCAATGAAGCGGTGGGTAGGATTAAATAGAGGTGGCTGAAGCTATCCCTTGACACATGAACTCTGATTGGCTCTTTTTAAAAAATATATTTTTATTAATTTCAGAGAGTAAGGGAGTGAGAGATAGAAATATCAATGATGAGAGAGGATCATAGATTGGCTGCCTTCTTCATGCCCCCACTGGCAATTGAACCTGCAACCTGATCATGTGCCTTGACTGGGAATCAGACGTGATCTCCTGGTTCATAGGTTAACGCTCATTGAGCCTCTCTAGCCAGGCAGATTGGCTCTTTTCTTTCAGGACAGGTCTGCTATAGGTAAAAGCAAGAGCTAATATCTCCCTGACTTTGCATCAGAAATTCAAAGTGTGGGATGGTTAATAACCACTATTTACTCTCTTGGCCTGAATGTGAATATTGAGCAAGAAATATTCAGGTGGAAATATTAAAAATAAAAAACACATTATGTAAAATTATGTAAAATTTATATGGACAATTAATTACTTTTTCACTTAAAAAGTTTTATTATGAAAATTTTCAAAAATAGGCAAAAGAATAGTACAATGAATTTATATAAAATATTCAAAAAGTATCCACTCATAGACAACCTTATTATTATGTCACTCTACCCTTTTTCTCTCTCCCGATCACATATACACTGTATTTTCTTTAAGCAAATAACAGACTTTGTATCAGGAAAGTATTTTTATTAAGAGCATGTTTTCCTTCAGAAAATGTAAATGTACAACCCTAAAGATTGATTGTTGCAAAGTGTGACTCAGGTGTCAGATAAATATTATGATGGAGAGAATCTGTAAATTTCATTTAGCAAACATTTGCTGAGTACCTGTTATGTTGAAACACTGTACTAGGTGCTGATGATGTAGATCTCAAAGACTTCGGCCATGTTTTCAAAGAGCTTACTTTCTAGGCGTGAATGCACTCCTAAATAATAAACACCACGTTCTTATAATAAAGCTAGAGGCCTAGTGCATGAATTCGTGCACTGGTGGGGTCCAGCCAGACCACCCAGATGGGGACAAATCAGGGGTGGGGCCAGCCGGGTCGAGGGGCTACGGTTCCAGTCATTTTGGGTGTTTTGCCTTTTGGTCGCTGGGCTTTTATTATATAGGATAGATCAAATGTTGAGTTTATATATAGGGTGGGGTAAAAGAAGTTTACAGTTGTATGTGAAGCAGATTATTCTTATATAATTATTTATTATTGTATTATTTTCTATACAAACAACTATAAACCTTCTTTTGCCCCATTTTGTATATACGTGAGTATGCATAGTATCCTATATGTATATGTATGTATGTGTATATGTGAGGTAAATATGCATACATACACATAAATGCACACATAAGTGTATTGAATACTATAGGAATACCTAGGAGAATTATATAGCCAAAATTATAAATGATTAATAATTTCTCTTTGTGAATCTTACTTTTAGTTGTTTACATAATTTTTTTTTTGTTTTCTTATGAAGACAGTTACCAGAAAGAGATACCTAAAAGAGGTTAACGAACAATTTGGTGTATATTTATCACACAGATGAGAGGGAAAAGGCTTTTTTCCCTTTACCATATTCGTGATCAGATTACTGTAGAACATTGGGAAAGAAATGTATGTTGTTTACTGCCAGGTTTATATTAAAGATCAAAGCCTGTAAATGTAGAAAATATAACAAATTATTGATTTACATGAGTCTATTGACTCAGTTGTAGTTGTGAGTGAATTGGAGAAGCTCATCTTTCCATTATCGATCCGCACTTTAACGGGTGTATTTGTTCACGAGGCCGCCTCCTAGGAATTGCTTTTTTTGAAGCATGAGTTACAGTAGGCCTGCCAGGCGTTCGTGTGAGGTGGACCGTTATTGGGAAACTGGCAATCGTTAGGTCAGTGCTTAGGATCTGTCACAGGATGCTACTGACTGGAACTAATGACTGCTCATTAATTTTTGTCAGATAGTCCCGGTATTTATTAGCATCTTGGTAATCTATAAGATTTTGGAAGATCTTTGCTAATACTGTTAAGATATAGCTAATGACAACATTAGCTATCATATGTGAAATATCCTCATGGAGGATAATAGGTTAACATTTTTTACAACGTTTTAAAATTGAGAGTTTGCCATAAAGCCAAAGAATTCAGTAAGGTAGCCTTTTTATTCTCATTGTTTCATAGCTATGTAAGCTGAAGCCTAATGATATTAAGTGACCTTTTAAAATTTACCTAGTAAGTTGTAAAGCGAGGGTTGACACTCATTTATTTATTAACAAATATTGATTTAGAGTCTACTCGTACAAAGCACTGGAAATAAAGTTGTGAAAACTCATGGCACTTCTATACCCTAACGGAGAGCCAGATATTAAACTAATCAATCACTGGATTAATTATTTAATTACAATTGTGATTAATGATGTGAAGGAGCACAATGCAAAACGAGAGCGTACAGTGGGAAGAGCTGACGTAGTGTGGAAATCCCTGGAGAAATCTTTCACTTGGATTCTGAAGAAAGTGGAAAAGATTGGGGCGGGGGGGGAGGGTGTTCCGGGCGGAGGGAGCAGCCTGGGCAGGAGTGGTGAGGGAAGAACATGGTTAGGGTGAGAAACTGAAATCGGCAAGTATGTCTGAATCACAGAAATGAATGAAAAAGATGTCTGCTGAGGTAGGGTTCAGAGTCCAAATCTCATGCTTTTTAGCAGAAAAATTCCACAAATTATTTAGTGCCTACCATGCAGGAGGTCTGTGTGATAAAATATGAAAGAATATAAAACCTTCGATTTAAATGAGAAATGCCCCCCTTTGAGAAAAGTGCTGCTAAAAGACAGCACTTTTATGGTATTATATGATCAATTTTTAGATTATTTTTTTTTAAAGTTACAGTTGACATACAATATTGTTAGTGTCAGGTGTACAAGCCCGTGATTAGACCTTTATATCACCCTGATAAACCTAGTACCCATCTGATACCAAATATAGTTACTATAATATTTTTGACTGTATTCCTTATGCTATTTTTTATATACCCATGATTATTCTGTAGTTATCAATTTGTACTTCTAAATCCTTTCACCTTTTCACCCAAACATCTACCTGCCTCCCGCCTGGCAGTCTGTTTTGTGTATGAATGAGTCTGCTGCTGTTCTGCTTGTTTATTTTACATTCTGCATGTAAGTGAAATCATCCGTCTTCTTCTGTCTGACTTGTATCACGTAGCATAATACCCTCTGGGTCCATCTGTTTGGTTGCCCTGGCTGGTGTGGGTCAGTGGTTAGAGTGCTGGTCCATGCACTGAAGGTTCTATCCCTAACCCTGTTGGGTGTGTTCAGGAGGGCGACCAATTGCTGTATCTCTTTCACATTGATGTTTCTCTCATTCTTTCTTTCCTCCCTTCTCTCTCCTCCCTCCCATCCACTCTGTAAAAATCAATGGAAAAAATATCCTTGGGTAAGGATTAACAACATTCCATCTTCTCCTTTTCATTTCCACTGCCACTCCCCTAGTTCTGACTCACATTATTATTACTACTAGAGGCCCGGTGCATGGAATTCCTGCACTGGGGGGGGGGGCGGTGTCCTTCAGCCAGCTTGCTCCCTCTCCAGTCTGGCATCCCTTGAGGGATGTCTGACTAAATGCGCAGTCGAACATCCCTCTCACAATCCAGGACTGCTGGCTCCCAACTGCTCACCTATCTGCCTTTCCGTTTGCCCCTCACCGCTTCTGCCTGCCAGCCTGATCACCCACTAACCACTCCCCTGACAGCCTGTTTGCCCCTAACTGCTCTCTCTGTGGCCATAGCCATCTTGATTAGGTTAATTTGCATACTCGCTCTGAGTGACTGGTGGGTGTGATTTGTGGGTGTAGCGGAGGTATGCTCAATTTGCATATTATGTTTTTATTAGGATTTTCCTTAATTCTGGGGACATAGGCTTGCACTTTCCTACCCACTTGAAGTGAGGCATGGTCATATGACTTGCTCTGACCTGGGATGTCAAGGAATCAGCACACAATTTACCATTTTCTTTTCAACCTGCCTGTGACTTTCCTTGTTCCATACAGTAGCAGCTCTTGCAGCTGGCATCCCCGGATGAAGACTGGAGAGCAGAGCGATGGATCTGCAGGGAGAGCAAGAAAACTCCCTCAAACATTTGTAACTTAAAGCCACAGTGAAGACTAAGTTACTTAGAAAAATGTGCTACCATTTCCCTCGATTTCTGCCAGTGGTCAGCAACTGAGGCTTGCAAGCCACATGAGGCTCCCGGGCCACGGTTTGTCTCTCTGTTGACTAAGGAGTTTGCCGACCACTGGCTTAGACAATTGAGAACAAAAAGATAGAGATGATTGATTTGTTAAAAAAAATTATGACTATTTGAAATTAAGCTTCAGTTTATGAAGGATGAATAAAAAATTAAACCTCACCTGAAGATATGTTTTTATTGATTTTAGAGAGAGCAAGGGAGAGAGAAACATCAATCAGTTGTGCCCGGAGAGGGGATCGAACCTGCACCCTTTTTTGTGCCCTGACCAGGAACTGAACCTGCAACCTTTTTTGGTGTATGGGACGATGCTCCAAACAACTGAGCCATCCTGCCAGGGCAAAGGATGAAATATTTAAGTCCTTTTAGAGTGATATTTTGGAGAAATATGTTCTTTGTATCCTTGATAGTTATGGTTGTATCCCAGGACACAGAAAGAAAGAGCTTTTGATTTTTGACATTATAGAAGGGATTTTAAAATTTAGAGATAAAATATAGCTTTCTTTTAGGACAAGCAATAAGCTTGGACATTTAATTTTGCTGTGTGTGTGTTTGTGTGTATCTTTCACTTACGGTAGCTTATTTCCTTAAATAGTTTACTGATTTAAAAAAATAAATTATTAGTACTTACGTATTTAAACTTAATCCCAAATTGAGGCTTGTTTACTTAATGGAGGGCTTGCATATATTTCTGTCATTCACCAATGGTTATGTAGATCTGAGACCACTTTACCACCATTTAAGAGTCTTGGCTTAATTTAGGAGGGAGATTCTGATTCATTTCCTCCAGGTTTAGTTCTCCATGCCCCCACTCTGTTTCAGCTCTTTGTTACTTTCTCCCCCTTAGACTTTTCCCTTACTTACATGGAAGCTCAGAAATATCTTAAAAAATTTTTTTATACTATACCCTGGATCTAGTTATATAATAGAGAAGTCTTGTGTTTTTGTTGTTATGAGCAAAAATCTAGAGAGTCATTCCTAGGTGTATTGAGAGACACCACATATATACTGTGTACTTGAAATGTTTATTCTGTGTTCCATTGGTAATAATATGTTCCATTAATATGGAGGCTTACCTACCAAGAGTTTTTATATGTTTTTTCTCATTTAGTCTCCACAGCAACAAAATATAAAAGCTTTAAAAACAAAGGTAGGCATGTTTGTTATTAAAACTAATTATTTCCAAGAATGAGGAATTGGCTCTATAAATCATAATCAGGAAGGATATTTTGATATTAGTGTCTATAACAAAGTATCTCATTTGTTGTATTTAAGTATTTTCATGAAGTAACAAAGAACATGCTTACAATGGATAAGGAAAGAATATAAAATTGTATCTTTTATAATCATAGATATGTCACTTACATATTCATGTGAGTAAGCATTGAAAATAACCATAGCAAAGGTAAAAACACTTGATTTAAGGCGTGTTAGGATTGTGGAAATTTTGTTCATTTCATTCTGGTGTTGTCTTATGATTGTACAGTTAATAAAAGACATCTAAAACTTATTCAAAGAATATTATCCAGTTTTTATTAAAATCTTTGTATATATTTCTACAGTGAAAGAAGTCTAAGATGAGTGAATGTGTTTGTTATATAGAAAAATATTGGTGATCTGTTAGTAGGATTTCAAGTGATTTTTTTAAAAAAAAGTATGCTTTATGACTTTAATATCCAGGTTTTAAAAATGATAATTTATAATGATAAATGATAAAACTGTTTTTGTTTTGGAATAAATACCCCAGGGGCTATAAAAACTAGGCTTTGGTTTAAAAAATAACTTTTACTGAGGCTCAGGGTAAAAAACCTTATGTCCAAAGGAAAAACAAATTTATAATCAATCTTTCCATAGCTCTTAACCCCTGTGATGAAAGTACAGGAAAATTGAAGGCTAAATTTCTTCTTCTTTTTTTGATTCTCACCTGAGGATGTTTTTCCATTGATTTTTAGAGAGTGGAAGGCGCAGGGAGAGACAGAAACATCGATGTGAGAGAGACACATAGATTGGTTGCCTCCTGTACCTGTCCCAACCAGGGCAGGGGATTGAGCCTGCAGCCAAGGCACATGCCCTTGACTGTAATCGAACCTGGGACCCTTCAGTCCATGGGCTGACGCTCTATTCGCTGAGCCAAACTGGCGAGGGCAAGACTAACTTTCTTAACAAAATGGTGAGTGAGAGTCACTAGGCTTCAGAAGTTCACATAGTACTCTCCAATTTTTGGTCATTTAACAGTAAATCTCAAACATTTAAATTTATGTGACTTGAATACTTTATTAGAGGAATTAACATTTACTGAGAAAAGAGCCAGGTACTTTATATATATGATATTTAATGTCACAATCATTAAAAACATTTTTAAAAATATTGCTTTGAGAGAGAGAGAGAGAGGAAGAGGAAGGAAGAGGGAGGGAGAGAAACATTGATTTGTCATTCTACTTATTTATGCACTCATTGGTTGATTTCTTGTATGTGCCCTGACTGGGGATTGAACCTGCAACCTTGGCGTACCAGGACAATGCTCTAACCACTGATCTTCCCACCCAGGACTGCCACAATAACTTTTAATCTTACAGCCATGCATGGTGTAGCCTCCATTTTGTCCACTTGTGAAAATGGCGACTGAAGAGATCAAATAATTGGGGCAAAGTCATTTAACTCGAGGCGGAAGGGTCAGAAATGAAGCCCAGTTCTGGAGGATTTGAAAGGCTTTGCTCTGTCCAGCATGGTCTCCCACAAAGAGTAGGCCCTTCCTACTGTACATCTTATTTGATCTTGCTCTTAATCATACCATTAGGAACCTGTGTATTTCAAAAAAGGAAGGTATGAAAAATAACACAAAGAGTTGATGAGTTGTAATTCTCCTAAGATTTGAAGAACCCCTGTCCCCTTTTTGGCAGTCTGCAAATGGTTAAACTTGATGAAATACTAATGAAGAATTACAGAGTTATTTGTTTGACTTTGCCACTTGGGACATTTGGCAAATGAGACAATTCATCTCAGTGTGTAGCTAGTCTCATTTCTTAAAGAAAATTAATTAATGCAGTTTGTCTTCTTCCCATATCTCTGATTATAGTCCTTTTATTATACCTTCACTTTCCTGCTTTACTTTTCTTCCTTGAAAATCTGTTTTTTTAAGGCTTTCTTGTTTCTTTCAACCTGACGAGTAAAAGCGGTTCTCCTCAGGATGAGTGTGTATTTGTAATTTTAGTACACTTTAGACAAGACAGAGACATTGGTGCAATATCCCATAGGAAAAACATTTTATACTACAGGATTTCAAAGACATCAACCCGTTTTAAAAAGCGATTTAATCACATTTCTTTTATAATTGTCTTTATTACTCTTTGTCTTCTTTTTGGCAAAACGGGTTAATATTGTGTAGATCTTACCATAGTTGTCTTCCAGCACAAGAGCTCATTGCTTAAATTTATAACCAACATGATTTTGTTCTTAATACTGTTCACATTTTAAAAATAAGAATACCTATGATTTGAGGGCCATTTTAAAAAGTGTTTTTTGAAGAATAGGAAGCAGTTTTCTATAATTTTAAGTTTCATGCATAAACAATTTTTTTTTTTTTTTTTTTAGAGAAAATGGCTTGAGCAGTTGTTCGGTCTCTTTGAATATATTTTTTTCTCTATTTTAACAGTGTGGACTTTTCATTTTAAAGGTAGAATGATTACATGCTCATTTTCTTTCTCCTTTTGGTATTCATCTAAAAAAGTGGGGTTTCAGAAAACCTAGCTTTTAAATCACTTTCTAACATTTTTTTCCTCACCCTACAGACCTAGGAAGGAATCAGTTTGAAAAAAAAAAAAGATTGTTATGAATCGTATCCCGTACAAATGTTGTATAAAAAACCTTTAATCATGTGGTGAGAACATAGAGAGTTAGAATGAATATATTTAAACCAACTGAATGAGGAAAAATATGGGAAAAAAAGGATGGAAGTGAAATTAATTAGGAATTAAGCAAATACTTTGTTAACATTACAATTTGTATTTTTATATTAAATTTACATATAAAGGTAATATAAAAGTCACTGTTATAGACCACAGTGGTTTTAGGATTATTTTATATTATACATAGGATATTGACTTCTGTATAACTTAAAATGAAATGTGATGAAATGGCTTGATTCAATCATGATATAATACCAGTTTAACAATGGAAGGATTTAATTTTCCTAATTTTCGCCCTTTTCTAATTTTCTCAGCAGAGTAGGTTTTAGAATTATCAGATCATTTCATTCACTCACAACCTTTTAAAAAATGTTAACTCTATGTAGATTACAGAAATACCATTCCATTATTTACCCCTGTGATAGCTCCTATCTGGCAGTTGAAGGCATGGTAACCTTTAAAGTGAAATAACCCTGTCATAATATCATGGCAGAAAACTGACAGGATAGTAAAAATATTCTAGACTTTGAGGGGGCGTTCAAGGGAAGCAGTTTACAGGTATTTTTATTGGGGAGATTTACAAATGCTATGCTGTTTGGTATACTTAGTGTTGAGCTGAGGCGGCCGATCAGATACATAAATCATGTTCAAGGATTCTGAGATAACCCAGAAGAGACTTCAGATAGGAGAGAATAGTTGCGTGGCGGATCTGGTATTCTTTTCTCTTCACTTTGCTTGCTTACTCCTCTCATCGTGTACTCTCATTGAGTTCTTTCACTGCAAATCTATATAGTTAGGTCATTTGAGGTTCTTTGGGTTGGAGTAATGGAGTATTTTCCTTTTTTGCCCCATTCGATTCTGACTAATATTCAAAGTAGAGAATCTGGGGAGCAGGGGAAGAGAATTTATAGCGTTAGTTTAGGCCACGAGTATAGGGGACATTTTTGAGGTGGAAAATAGCCAACAGATGGAAATGTCCATCAATGAATAGATGTATGGATAGACAAATTGTGGTATATATACACAATGAAATATTATTCAGCCGTAAGAGAAATGAAAATCTATAGCATGAGTGAACCTAAAAAATATTATGCTGAGTGACAAAAAAGCCACACTAGTGGTCATATATTGTATGATTGCATTGTATGAACAGAACAGATAAATCCACAGAGACAGAATACAGATTGATTTTGGGGGGAGGGGTCTTAAGGAAAAGAGAGACATGGAGAGGAACTCCTCAATGGGAGTGATAGAAGTGTTTTGGAACTAGATAGAGGTCGTGGTTGCATAAAATAGTGAATGGACTAAGCACCACTGAATTGTTCACTTTGAAATGGTTAAGTTTATGTTATAGAAATTTTACCTAAAGTATTTTAATTTAAAAATTTATTTATTTTTGTTTGCTTGCTTGCTAAATACTGAATGTAGTTAGTTTGTTTTGGGTGCCTGCTGTGTGTAGGGTATTGTGTATAAGATTGCTGACTACTAGCTCTGCGATCTGAGCAAAATGGGCTAGTGGGTGCAAGCAATGATTAGACTAAGATTCTCCAGAAATTTTTTATTCATATGGGGGAAGGGAAATGTTTGATTGACACGGAGCACAGTTAGAAATAGTAGTTCCTAAAGCCTGATGTAATAGGGGGACAGGGCAGAATAAGATTGCATATAGAGTCTATGACTGTGACGTTCACTTGTCAAGTTCACAAATGCTAATTCTCTGGCTCTTTCCTTCCCATGAGAGTGACTGCCAGTATGACAGAGCTCATTTTACCCACTCTTTCTGACTTTGTCCTATTGTAGCTCCTCCATTACAGCTGAAATCTTTCCAGCTTGGAGATACAGTGGAAGCATTGCAGCCTCAAACCACCCTTTAATTGGCTAGAAGTATCACTGTTGAGTGACACGATCTTTCTTCCTGGGGGAATGAAGGAGGAGAAGAGCACCGAGAAATTAATCCAATTATCTCAACATTTGAATCCAGTCATATTATTGCAGCAGCTGGAAAAGCTTGCCCTTCTTCAAAAGAGAACAGATTTAGAATTTCTGTCTTTTCCCTTAGTTTCATTCTCCAGCTTTGTTAGGCTCCGCAGTGATTGTCACATGCAGACTTTGTGAGTTTTATTAATTAGAATCTGGATATTCTGCTAATAACACAACAGACCAGAACTCATATTCCCGGTGCTCAGTCCGGTGCCAGACCCACCGAACCACTTGGTTTCTCTAAGAACATAGACGTTTTGCCTATAAAAATAGGCTGATCTAATAATGAAATGTCTTTTCCTCCTCTGGTGTCTGGAACTCCAGCTTCTGACTGGGTTCTTCTGTGTGTATGCAAATGGAACACTGTGGAACTGGAGAAGGGGCCTAAATAAAACTTTGGTTTTACCAGTAATCAGACTGCTAGTATATGAGAGAAACGTGCCAGACTGCTTTTGACAGAACCGGAATGAAAAGCTTTATAAACAGCCTGCCAAATACTAATTAATTTTCTGAACATTTCAAGATTTTTATTAAGTTTATATTCCTAAGTTTTCCTGTAGGGTCTGTGACCCGCTATATTATTGCCAGAAAGTTGATGGTGAGGTCACGAGTGTAAAATGTTAGTTTTATGGCAAGATAGTTGGCATAAAACCTTAATCTATATATAGCTTAGTTAAATGAGAAACAAGTGTATAAATAACAAGAGGAAGAAAATGGTTGGATATTTTTGCAAAAATTTCCCCAACTCATTAAACAAATGCTTTCAGAATGAAGACTTGTGGCAGCACTCTGGCTTTTTCATACATCGCCTTTGTACGATTGCTGTGGTAATCATTGTGACTGACAGTTCACATCTGGAGGCTTGTAAAATATGCATATTGATAACCCCCATTTGGATTTGCCTCATCTGTTAATATGAGCTTGCCGCTTGCCTTTCTCTCTGCCTCAGAAAGGAGATGCTCAGTCTCTTAGGTAAAAATACTAGCTTTTTATAGTTTTATTTTTCATGTCTTAATTATTCAATAAATATTTTAAAACATGAACGACTTAATCTTAATGGAAGCTTGGAGGGGAAGGGAAGAAAGAGGAGCTAAGACAAGGGCATGGGGCTGGGTGGTGGGGAAAAGAGGAGAAAGGGAAAGGAACAGATAAATGGAAAGTAGCTGGCAGAATGGCAGTGAAGAAGAGACTGGGGGTGTCTGGTATAAGGATGGGAGAGGATGAGGGAGAACAAAGATGATCACTGGACATTAGTGGCAATGAGAATTAATATACTTCCCATTTTAAGCTTTAAGATTCTAATTCTGTTACCTACTATTTTTTGAAAATGTTAATTATGATTAACATTAACACTAGCTCTAACACTTTTTATTATTATTTTATTTATTTATTTTAAATGTATTTTATTGATTTTTTACAGAGAGGAAGGGAGAGGGATAGAGAGTTAGAAACATAGATGAGAGAGAGACATCGATCAGCTGCCTCCTGCACTCTCCCCACTGGGGATGTGCCCGCAACCAAGGTACATGCCCTTGACCGGAATCGAACCTGGGACCTTTCAGTCCACAGGCTTATTCTCTATCCTCTGAGCCAAACCGGTTTCGGCTCTAACACTTTTTTTTTAAATATACATAATGTCTGCAAATGACCTGCTATTTTTTTTTTAAATCACTTATTCTTAAACATTTATTCCATATTCTTTATTGATTTCAGAGAGGAAGGGAAAGAGAGAGATAGAAACATCAGTGGTGAGAGAGAACCATTGATAGAGCCCACAACTCGGGCATATGTCCCTGACTGGAATCGAACCTGGGACCCTTTAGTCTGCAGGCCGATACTCTATCCACTGAGCAACACCAGTCAGGGTACCAGCTCTAATACTTAAGTCATTAGAGGTTTCGTTCCAAATTGAAAAATTAGAGCAGCCTTCCAAAATGGAAAATCTCTGAGATGCAATAGCAGTGACTAGTGTGAAATTCCCTTAAGGTCAGATTTGTCATTGTCTTGTGATTAGATAAGTCTTCATGGTCCCAAAGAAAAGAAACACATTACATTGTGAGGACACACATGTTCTTGGACTCACCCCTGCTGCAAACACCAGAAATGCAGAAGTTAGTTATTAGGGAGAAACCAGCCTGCTTGCATCATCCCACCTACTGTTTGTATGTTTTCAGGAGAGGTAATTGATTGGCTCAGCTTGCTGCTCTTCATTGAGTACCCCTTTTGGTGGTGGTTCTGTGAAGACAGCTCAGAAGTGTTTTCTCTCCCTTGTGACTTAGTCCATATACATTGGTTTGACTTGTGCATTTGAAACACAGTTCAGTCAGCTGTGCTTTTCTTATTTAAACTTTTATTTTTTACCATATACAGTGAGCAGATGTATGCTAGCCGCTGGGAAATACGTAAGCAAGATAGGCAGGCCCCTGCTTCATGGAGTTTATATTTTGGGAATGTGGAGGTGGTGAGACAAAATAAACAAAGGAATGAGCAAGGTAAGGGTGGAGGGGAGTAATAGGGAGAAAAAAGAAGAACAGTTGTAATCTTCTGAACAATAAAGATTTATAAAAAAATTAATCAGAGATCTAACAGCCAACTAGAAGACCATAAGAATCAAGTCAAAGATTTGAAATATAAAGAAGCAAAAAACACTCAACCAGAAAAGTAAAAAGAATCCAAAAATATGAAGATAGTGTAAGGAGCCTCTAGGATAACCTCAAGTATACCAACATCCGAATTATGGGGGTATCAGAAGAAAGAAAGCAAGATAGTGAAAACCTATTTGAAGAAATAATGACTGAAAACTTCCTCCACTGAGTGAAAGAATAAACTTACAAGTCCAGGAAGCGCTGAGAACCCCAAACAGAAGGAATCCAAAGAGGACCACACCAAGACACATCATAATTAAAATGCCAAGAGCAAAAGACAAAGAGAATATTAAAACAGCTAGAGAAAAACAGTTACTTACCAGGGAACACCCATACGATTGTCAGCGGATTTCTCAACAGAAAGTATGCAGGCCAGACGGGAGTGGCAAGAAATATTCAACGTGATGAATAGCAAGAACCTACAACCAAGATTACTCTACTCAGCAAAGCTATCATTCAGAATGGAAGGGCAGATAAAGAGCTTCACAGACAAGAAAAAGCTATAGGAGTTCATCACCGCCAAACCAGTATTATATGAAACGCTGAAAGGTACTCTTTAAGAAGAGAAAGAATAAGAAAAAGATAACGATAAAAATTATGAACAACAAATGCATATCTATCAACAAGTGAATCTAAAAATCAAGTGAATTAAAAATCTGATGAACAGAATAAACTGGTGAATATAATAGAATCAGTGGCATAGAAAGTGGACTGACAATTTACATGTAGTTAAATACATAGGTGAGTTTTGACAAATCTGTACACTCATGTAACCACTACCCCATACAAAACATTAAATATTTCAGTGTTTATCCTCCATTGTCCCTTTGTAGTCAGTCTCTCCTCTTCCATTTTAGCCTCACTAATCTGATTTCTATTATCATAGGTTAGTTGTAACTGTTCCAGAAATTCATATGAATGGGGTCATACTAATACATTGTTTTGAAACTGGCTCCTTATCTCAAGTCCCAAAGGGCCTTGTTCAGACCACAACAGCCCAACCCAGTCCCGAGGGGCAGAGTCTAGCCCTAAAAGGTCAGTCAGTTCACCACGTCCACACAGAAGGTTTTACCATTCTTTTTTTAAAATCCTCAACCGAGGATATTTTTTCCATTGATTTTTAGAGAGACTGGAAGAGAGAGGGAAAGACAGAGAGAAACATTGGTGTGACAGAAACACTTCCATCGGTTACCTCCTGCATGCCCCTGACCGGGGCCTGGGAGGTAGAGGAGCCTGCAATTCTGATAAGTGCCCTTAAACGACATTGAACCTGGGACCCTTCAGTTCGCAGGCCCACACTCTTTCCACTGAGCCAAACAGGCTAAGGCTACCATTATTCTTTATAGAGAGACCAGCACCCATTTAACCAAAAGAAATGTCATTGTATTAAAAAAAAAGTGATAGGAAGAAAATTATCCAGAATGGAGAATTGGAACATGAAACCTATATATGATGTTTAATGTAAATTAACAAAGGAATGATAGGTATTAATAGATACTCTCACGTTTTTTCGTTGCTTATGGTATGGTATTTGGGGCTTTAATTAACCATAAGGGAAGGAAGAGCAGAATCTGTGATCCATGAGAGAAACATCAACGTAGATTGGATGCCTCCAGCATGCCCTCGGCTGGGGATCGAGGCCACAACCGCAGCGGGCATGTGCCCTGATCTGGAATTGAACCGGTGACCTCCCGGTGCATGGGTCGATGCTCAACCACTGAGCCACCAGCCAGGCAGGAAATGTTTTTTTGATATTAGCTTGTCATTCTTTTATCAACCAACCATACGTATCTTATTAAGCATTGAAGATTCCAAAATGCACAGAGCACATTCACTATACTCCAGAGTCTCAAAGGTACTTTCTGACTTCGAATGGACCTTTCTTTAGAAGGTAGATCCTAAGGTCAGAACATGAAGCATTAAGTTTTACCCAAGCAAAGGAGATGTATCTGAGACTGGCCTGGCAAGAGATTGGAATATTATGTTAATGTTCCTAGGGTTCTCTCTCATCTTATGCAAAAATCACACTTCACTGATTCCAGGTTTAGTGGATTAGAGGGAAATCTGAGATCAGAAAGTTACATTCAAGTCCTGTTTTACCTATTTGATCGTTTGGATAATTTGTAATTAGTGACAAGCATTTAGAGTTCATGAATAATTCTGTGTGGGTGATTGCTCCCCTGATCTGACCTTCCATGCTCCCTGTGTTTTCCAAATGATAAATGGGCACTGTAGTTATCTATTGTTCAGGGCACCCTGCTTTTTTGTCACCTAAAGATATAGTATCTTCCCGATTTATGTTAAGCATGCATTTTCCCTTCCAGGTCTTTTCTAACTAAGCATATATTTATTTCCTATGACTTCAGTTGTAACATTTCAGTCCAGATTAGATTTCCATTAGCTTAAGATTTCATTTTTCTGCATCACTAATCAAACAGTTTTAATGACATCTTTTCATGTAACTTGGAGACTGAAGTACTAGGAATTCCAGCACTATAATGACCTATTCCATAAAGGTACTACAAGGAAGGAGAACACATTTTGGAAAAAGAGCTGTATGTATATATTATTAAAAAGGTAAATAAAAGATCTATAGGCTAGTTATTATTCACAACAGTGTAATTTCCCAAGCTTTGAAAGATGAAAGGATTGGTAAACCCATCTGTTTCTCATTGTTGAAAATGGAAAAATGCTTCTCTTCACTGAGATCTAATGATAATGTTGGGAGAATATAATTTCTGTATTTTAGCTTTTTTGATTCATGAAGCACATTTTGGATTCTCTGTTGATCCTCTAAATCTGTAGGCTGAAATGTAGGGAAAATCTGCTAATTTAATCTCCAGGTTTTGAAACTAACCTTCACTGGATACCCACTTCTCTTGTACTGTTCTCTACAAGCTAACACCCCACCAACCAATTCTCTGATTGAGTCTCTAGATATCAGCTAGGGGTCCTATAATTCATTTCAATTTTGATGCTAAATACAGAGTTCACACAGATCCCATAGGTTAAGGGCTTAGTCCCAGCAAGACTGTTCCCACCTCAGATGCCAGACCCAGTTTTGCCACCTGTCCTTCTGAACAACTGACTATAAATTGGAGGTTCCCATGACTCCTCAGATTTGAAAATTGCTATAATCGCTTACATAACTCAGGAAAAGAGGTTTATAAAGTAAGGTATGAGGGAAGGGGCACAGAACCTCCATGTCCTCTCTGGGCATGCCACCTTCCCTGACACCTAATGTGTCCACCAACTCGGAAGCTTTTTTTTGATTGATCAAACGATTGGCCCCTGGTGATAAACTCAACCATCCTCGGAGGTCAGAGGGTGGGGCTGGACGTTCTAGTCCTCTAATCATGCCTTGGTCTCTCTTGGAGGCTAGATCCCAGGGACCATTCATCTCATCAGCACATAGAAGACTCTTACCACTCCAGACATACCAAGGGTTTTTAGGATCTGTGTCTGAGGAACTGAGGACAAACACCAAATATATATGTTTTTACTAGTGACCCGGTGCATGAATTCATGCATATTAAAAGGAAATTAATTAGGAGAAATATTTTAATATTGCTATTACCCTTTCTTTATAATGGAAGTGTCAACTAAATTCACGATTGACAATGACAGATAGAAACACACGTATGAGATTGGCACCAGTGAGAGCTTTATATGTATTGTGCATGTGTGAGTCAACTTTGCCTTTTATAGATAGAGAATAAACTTGCTTAATTAGACCTGCTTTCTGATGTAGCTAAATTTTTTCCAGCCCAGTGAAGCATCCCAACTTCTCTTTCAGGTAATTGTCAGCAACTCAGCAGTAAATATCAACAGGAAGCAAATTATTGTAGATCACACAGGGAGAACAAAGGGTAAAATATTTAATTGTAGCAGTGTCTGATTATATTCAGCGCAGTAAGAAAACCTGAAGTCATTTTCAAGGTCCACCATTTCTTCTTTTCAGTTGAGTCAAGTTTCTAAGGTTTCTAAATCTGTTTTCTGGCTAATGAAAATAAAATAGTATTCCACCAAGTCCCCTATCTATGTACTCTAGGACTTCTGTGAGGATCAAATGAAATGAGGCACATGAAAACGCTTCACAGACATTGGTTAAGTGTAAAATGTTTGACCTTTTTCTTTGTCTTTGTATTTTGGCTGCTTCCCTGAGTTGATAAAGTGGCTTTGTGTGCTAGGTGTCCTATAGGGAGGGCCCAGTGGCTCAGCCTTCCCAGTTACCTGAGGTGCACCCCTTGTGAGCTGTGTGCACAGTTTTGTTGTAGTTAAGCCTTGGTTTTTGTTGGTATCCCTGGGAGGAATTGAACTCAAGCCAGTTGGATGTGAGGATCAGCTGTGTCTATGCTGGGAGATCTTCTGTGCTGGAGACACCCTTATGAGGCAAGACTTGCTTCAGTGGGGCTTTGGTGCTCACTGAGTCTGCCCCCTGAATGTGTCCCTTATGGATCTGAGGAGTTGTAATCTGGATGGTCCCACTCTGACCACTGGGTACACTGGCTCTTGGATCACCAAGGAGAGATTTAGCCTCTACCTGAGGCCATCCAGCAGGAGCTACGGCGAGATCTGCAGATTCCTCTTCTTTGTTTGGGGTTTGGAGGTGCCCAGATGAGGCCCAGCTGTGAAGCAAGCTGCTGTGGGGTCTTGGGTCTTCTTTTGGGTGTTCTGGGTCATTCTAACTCAGCTGCAGTTTGTTAGGTAAGTTTAGATTTCAAAGGACCAGACCATTCATATGGAAAAGCCTCTCCACACATCTTGGATGGGGTGAGGTCTCAGGGCAGAGCAGACAGCAATGGCTTCCCACCAGCCCTGCCCTAAGAGGCCCCAGGTCTCAGTGTCCCTTGGTAATCGCTGCAAGCACCTCTGAGGGAACGCTGTCCTCGAGTTCCGCCCACTGCCAGAAAGTCCAGTGTCTCCCCAAATGAGTCTGGGTCCCCAGAATCTCACCAGGAACTGGAGTTCAGAGCAGTCAGGAGATTGTTTCTCCCTGCGGATTGAAAAAGCCAGCCGCGTACTCAGTTGCCAGCCTTTTCCGCATGCACCTCTGCACTTTACTCCCACAGCTCCTCTGAGTCTCAGTGTGCTTTTCTCTTCCCTTCTGGTTGTAGAGTTTCCACTCAGCCAGCCTTCCTGTGGTTCTGCATCATGTCCGTTTGGTCTTTTAGTTGTAGTTTTGAGGCAGCAAGTTCAGGTGTTTACCTAGGCCGCCATCTTGGTTTCTTCTTGGTAAACTCTTATATGTATGAAAAGAATAGAGGGTGAGAAACATGATAATCCAAGTTTAGAGGAGTGATAGGTCATATAAAATGAGAATTAAATAGTTTGTATCTACCCAACGTGTTTCCTCTGAGATGGCTGATTAAATAGCTTTTGCCATCGCTCAACTATATCCTGTGGGTCTTGGTGTTGCTCCCTGGGCTTTTTCCTGGTTGCATTGCACACCTGAGCACACCCCTCCTTCACTGTCCCACCATTTGTAGACCAGCTGCAGATGGCATGGTGTCCATTTTGCTTCTTTACAGAGTACATTGTATCCGTTGTCCTCAAATCATATTCACATTCTTTGAGGATGTTTTTCTTTTGGACATATATTCATATTTTCATAGCATTCCTACTTTCTCTAAAGTAGTCTCTAAAATAACCAGACCTTTTTGGGGATATTTCAGGTTTATTTTAGGATATAAAAGAATTCTAAGCTTGTGAATGCTTGAGGCATATCTTTTCTTATATCTGCTTATCATGTATAATTTCTAATAAGACAATTTCTCATTGAAGACTAATTGATGATCCATTAATTGATGATACTTGAGATAGAAGAAAATGACCATATTCAACAGCATATTGTTAGTCTAGAACAAATTGCTAACACAGCTGTTTTATTGAATAGGCTAGTCTGGTTGGAGCTTGATGGCAACAGATCAATAAGTACAGAATTATTATAATAATTGAAAATCAGTATTAAATTTTAATAAGAGTTTTGGTTTTATAATCTTTATTGAATTTTTCAGAATTCCAGTTATTAGTATGGATTGTTCTTTAAAAGATGCAATAGGATTATTTATAGTAGTAAAATGTAAAATTCTTTTTTCCTTTGAAGACTGTGCAAATTTTTTACAAATTGAATAAAGTGCTCATTTAATTATCTTTTGAATGTATTCTAAGTTAAAGTAATAGTTGCTGGTTCCCATCTTACTAATATCTTACTTAGCAAGGCTATAGCTGATGTTGGCAGAGGTTCTAGTATATTGGATGTTAGAATGCTGATTATGGGAAGTTGGGAAAAATAAGAATAAAGGGGCATTTTAGGAAACTAATGAAAGTTGAGGGGTGGATACTGCCGGTCTGGGCATCCATAAAGTACAGAAGATGTGGGTGCTGACCCACGAGTATATGCAGAGTGCTAGTCTCTAAAACCATCTGGCTTAATGCATTTATATGAGCAAATTAGAGATGTAAATGTAGCCTTGCAGGATTAATCATGCACTGTGCTGCTCTTTGCCAGTCTTAGTGCCAATCACATCTCACTTTCTTGGTACTCTGCATGATTTCTTTAGATTTATTACTTTTGTTTGGTATATAATCTTTTATACAGCATTAAGGCTGTACAGTGGAATTTTTTTTATGTTTGTACTTGCAATGTGGAGGAAGGATGTCACGGGAAAAGAAGAAACAGCAACAAATCAGCATTGCTTTATTTCCTGTCATTGCTCAAATTTACTAAAATCCTTACTGCTGCCTCTAAGTTAAGAATCTCTTGGCATTCTCAGGTACAACCGTATATTTTCTGGCATTTTTCTTTATTTTTTTTTGCCCCCAGCTTTAAGAGAGATAAATAACATACTCTATTATGTAAGATACTTATATATTGCAAAATGATTATCACCGTAGCATTAGCAAACATCTCTATCATGTCACAGATAATTATTTTATTTTTTTTGTGAACCGATTTAAGCTTTTCTCTCATAGCTACTCTCAAGTATATGATGCCGTTCTAGTAACTGTAATCACCATGCTATATATTAGATGCCAAGAATTTATTCAGAGTATAAATGAAAGTTGGTGTTTTTTACATTTTTTCCAGTTGATATTCTTCTAGTTGAGAGACTTTTGAGGTGAAGCTGTAAATTGACTTGCCTGAGGTCACAGCTTAAGCCCCGGTGCTCAGAAACAATGAAAGGTAATCATCCCTGTGGCAGAAATTGCTAGCTGCTCCCCAATATTCACTTCCTTTTCCTCTGTAGCAATAAACTCGACAATTATTAACTGGACCTTTGGGCACCCAGAATAAGGGCTATATTTCCCAGCCTCACAGCGAGGGTGTATTGATGAAACTAAGTTCTGGCCAGCGGGATGTAATCAGAAGTGGTGAAATACAATTTCTAGGACATATTTTTATAGAGAGCGGTGTGCTTTTCTTCCTGTCTCTCTCCTTCCCTCCCACTGGCTGGGCGATGGATATGATGACTGGTGCTGAAGTAGCTGTTTGAACTATCGTTGAAAGCTGGGTGTTGAAGATGGGAGTGGCAGTGGATCCTTGTGATAGTAAAGATGGTAGACCAACCTTGAACTTCCGATCTTTGGACTGTTTTTATTTATTTTTTAAAAGTATATTTTTATTGATTTTAGAGATGAAGGGAGAGAGATAGATAGATAGAAACATCAATGATGAGAATCATCAATCGGCTGCCTCTTGCATGCCCACACTGGGGATCAAACCCACAACCCAGGCATGTGACCTGACCGGGAATCGAACCATCACTTCCTGGTTTATAGGTTGATGCTCAGCCACTGAGCCACGTTGGCCAGGCTGGACTGTTTTTATATTGTATGAGAAAATTAAACTTCTCTCTTAGTTAAGCCACTCTGAATTAGTCACCTAAAACATGAAGTTAAATCTAACTCTAATATAATCATTCCAAGTTAAGACTTATTCTCTGCCTAGTATAAAGTTGCGGAATTGACTATTTCTGGAATTTAGATATGTATTTTTAAATAAAAGTCAGCTTTGTTTTTCTTTACTATATCTAACCTATTGTATTTCTGAAATTTTCCTACATGCAGAATCACCCTAATAACTGTATTTTAGGAAGACAACCGAACAAAATAGTTTTCTCCCAAATGAAAGAAACCAGAGTTTGTCAGTAAACCTAAGACAGTAACCAGAAAATGTAAATCGATGCTGTTTTATGGTTCTGCTCATTTTATATGATCATAGGACACAGAAGTGCAGAAATACACCCAGAAATGGAAGTTTTTGGGGAATCTATAAAATGGAAAGCATCTGGTGTGAAGTCTATAAAAGACCACAATATCAGGTCATTTCAAGTTCTTTTGTAAATTGAAATTTGACTTAATCTAAATGGCTTCCAAGTGGTATTGCTTCCTTCTGTTCTGGAAGAGGATATTAAAACTGTGAAGAACGGTGTAGTTCAGTTAGGTGGATGTAAAAATCCTTGGAGGGTCAACACTGCAAAGGTGCCATCTCTCAGTATTGAAAAGAAAACAGGAGAACTTAGAGATAGTAGAAAAAGTAGAGATAAAATACAAGTCTTGCTACTGAGAGAGAAAGATATTTTTAAAATCCTTTTCTAAAGAAGATACAAATCTGGTGATATTTTCCCTTCTGAAGTGAGTAAATGAAGACCAATAGAATCTTATCACACTCTACTTTAGTCTTTTTCTTAGATAAGAAAAACATTTTGTGAAGAAAATTGAAAAGTAAGCATCATCAAGAAACTATAAAAGATATGTATCTAATCAAGAAAATGGAGGTGCTAAATTAGCATCTGGCTTCCTCACTAATCTTATGGGGATATAAACATGACAAAGCTTTATTCATCTAAAAGCAGCTCCTTCAACCATGCTCTGCCAAACTTCTCTTTCTGGTCAAATTCCAGATTCCATAACTTTCTGTGTGCTTTTTGGGGTAGTTAAAAATTTATTCTGGCTTAATTTAAAACTCCAATATTATATCAAATTTAAACTTATTTCTTTCTCCTTTCAGAGCTAGTGTCCCAGGATTCATCAGGAAAACGTTTCTTCCCCATCTCTTCTGGGTTTCTAGCTCTTCCAGTGTGTTAGAAGGAAGGACATAGAAAGGGTTAAATGTCTCTCACTTAATCGGTGCAGTTGTAGGTCACTCACTGTTGATGGTTGCAGTTTCTCTGGTCATCATTGGCAGATGTCCAAATGCTAGTTCTCTTATGGAAACACGTATGAAGATTTTGAGGTCCCTTTAAGAGCGTCTCTATTGTAGTTTCTTAATATGAGAGACTCTTTCCCGCCTCTCTGTGTCCGCCTCTAGTGGTACACTCTGAAGCCTCCTGCTGCTGGAATCCCTTTGCTTCTAGGTAGTCTTCTTGGATGGGATACCAGCAAGATGTCCCAAGCCATGTTCTATGGTATCTACATTTTGGAAATGGTTGTATCTTTGCCTTCCAAATGATAGGAGTTTAAGCTAGTCTGCCCCCTTTCTGGTAGTTCTCTCAAATGATCAGGGCAGATCAACTCTTTGTTGCCTAACCCAGTAACTCAAGGTGTGTTCTCTGGACTAGCAACATCAGCATCGCCTGGAAATTTGTTTGACACGCAAAGTCTTGGGCCTCGTGAGGCCTACTGAACTGTGTTCTCACGTGCTTGAACATCTTCTCGGATTACCCACACAGGGAACCAGATGCCAGTTTTCTTTTGCCACAAATACTGTTTATGATTAAGTTTTTTGGGAGCCTCCAGCCTCATTGTCATTAGTGGTGGGGACAGCCATAGGACTCCCCATGTAACTTCTTGGAATTGCTAATAATGATGTTGTAATATCTGTATAGACTGGAAAGAGAGGGGTGGGGAAAGCAGCAGCAGGAGTGTTATTTAGGGGTATTAGCTTGTGCTATATATTGTGTTGGTGTAGCAATTCCAAGTCTCAGTGACTGACAATATAAAGGTTTAGTTCTCACTCTACCTTATTCACGTTGGCTGCAGTTCAGTTGCCAGGCCTGCTACTTTTTTTCTTGTAGGATCCAGACTGGTCTCAGCCCCAGAATAGGGCAACAGATTAAGCTATGATCTTGATGAGCGTAAGTATAACTGGTGGAAAAGACAGAAAGGAGGCCAACATCACTATTTATAAATTAGGGTGAGGGTGATCTGATTTTAGAGTTAGGGAGGGTAGGGTCTGTGAGAGGGGGTAAACCAGATTATGGAAGTATCTCAAAAACCAAGGCAAAAACTGGATTTGATATTATATATATCAGAGTGTTCATCAATTTTTAAGATAGACTCATTGGAACCATATGATCTAATGGAGGAAGAGCTAGCTAGAGTATTATGATGTTACTAGTTTCCCAGTGGACATTGAAAATAAATTCATGCACAATGAAAATAAATTAATTAGGGAGAGAATCCAAGATGGCAGCATAGGTAAACACCTACACTGCTGCTACAATTTGAAAACTACAACTAAGACAAAACAGACATCATTTAGAGCAGTGGTTCTCAACCTTTCTAATGCCACGACCCTTTAATACAGTTCTTCATGTGGTGGTGACCCCCAACCATACTTCATAACTGTAATTTTGCTATTGTTAAGAATTATAAATACCTGTGTTTTCTGATGGTCTTAGGCGACCCCTGTGAAAGTGTCATTTGACCCCCAAAGGGGTCGCGACCCACAGGTTGAGAACCACTGATCTAGAACCACAGGAAAGCTGGCTGAGTGGAAATTCTACAACTAGAAGGAAAGAGATGGGCTCACAGAGACCCAGAGGAGCTGCAAAAAGCTGAGGTACAGAGACACATGCTTAGAGAGAGCGGGTGCCGAAGAACCTGGCTGGCTTTCTCTGGTGGGAGGGAGATGGAGACTCTCAATGGCATTGAACCCCTTATCCTACGACACTAAACCCCAGGTCCAGCTGAAACTTATACGGGGAGAGTTTGGCCTGTGAAAAGGGAGAAGTGCACGGAAATTTAGGGGAGTTGCAAAAGATCAGAAGTCTGGTGGCGCGCACGGCACTGCTCACAGAGGACCGACTGCTGATTGTGCCGCTGGCTTTCACGAGTGGGCGGGAGACAGACCCTCCCAACTGCGCCACTTCTAACTCCACTAAACCCCAGTTCCGGGCGAAACCCTGGGGACCCAGACTCATATGGTCCCGGAGCTCAGGGGAGCTGGAAAGGCAGCACTCTACAGGCACTGCGAGAGAGGAGGGCAGGGCTGACTGGAAGGCAAGGCGGTCCCTTAAACCATGAGATTCCACTCATCCCAAGCTCAACAGAGAGGCTTTTGCAGTTTTGCAACTCTTGTAACATAAGGCTGAATCCAACACAGAAGTTCTCCCGGCATAGTGAAAATGCCGAGACAAGGGAAGGGATCCAAACAAAAGAAGTGGAGGAAAACAAACGACTGGATATGGAGTTCAAAACCAGGTTTTTCAAGAATATCCTAGAAAAGTTAGATAAAGTTAGCGAGACCCAAGAGGAGATGAAAAAGAACCAACTAGAGATGGAAAAGGACCAACTAGAAATTAAACATACACTGACTGAAATAAAAAATATTATACAGAGTCCCTAACAGCAGACTAGAGAAAGGCAATAATCAAGTAAAAAATTTGAAATATAAAGAATCAGAAAACACTCAACTGGAAAAGCAAGGAGAGAAAAGAATCCAAAAATGTGAAGATAACATAAGAAGCCTCTGGGACAGCTTCAAGCGTACCAACATCAGAATTGTGGGGTTGACAGAAGAGAGAGAGCAAGATACTGAAAACCTATTTAAAGAAATAATGACTGAAAACTTCCATATCTGGTAAAAGAAATAGACTTACAAGTGCAGGAAGCACACAGAACCCCATTTAAAAGAAATCCAAAGAGGACCACACCAAGACACATCATAATTAAAACACCAAGAGCCCCTATTCCTGTCAGGTGTACTGCAAAGGGCAACTACAAAGGGAAGGGGGTAAAATAAAGACACTCTAGGCACAACCATTTTACATTTCAGTTGAAGGGATAAAACACTAACCATGAGTAGACTGAAAAAATTAGGTAAATATATTGTAATCTATATAACAATCACTAATATAAACCTAAAGAAAGACATGATCCAAAAGCCACACAGATCTATTAAAAATAGAATTCTAGAACATCCTATATAATAAAAGGCCAATATGCAAATTATCCTACAGGTGGGAATTTGACCAACAGGGCGTTAGACATGCACTGACGACATGCACTGACCACCAGGGGGTGGCACGGAACACGGCAGGTGTCAGCAATGCTGTGCTGGCAGCGGGCAGCAGTGGAGGCAAGGAGAGCGGGACCACAGCGGGGTGATGGAGTGAGTGTGTGGCACCAGGCCACGGTGGATGGGAAGGGAGGCCCCAGCTGGCAGCCAGCAGCCGCTAGGGATCCTACCTGTTCACCAATTGTGTGCCCTGGCCTCTAGTATTCAAATAATTCCCAACAAATTTGGCAATTAAGGAATAGAAAAATGAAGAACAGAAGGATTAAGAGAAAACATGAAAATGATAGGCCCAAATTTAAATATATCATTCATTACATTAAATGAAATGGCAGAAATTATGGAATGATGGGTCAAGAGTCTGAGTTACACTGATACCTGGAGGTGTGTCATGCTGTGTTCAAGTGCGGGCATTTGGGAGAGGCAAGGAGATACATGGAAACTGGTCCACAGGATACCCTGGGTACATGAACTCACCTGGTGGTCGTTTTCCTGGTCCCAGATGTAGTCAGAGAGCCATCTTGGTCATGAATGGCACACGGGGACCTTGGACTGGAGGGTAAAAACTGCTCTAGTGTGACATTTCAAGCGAAAGCCTCTGACACTGCAAACCTCCTTTCTGATTCAGCAAACCGGAAATGATCCCAGACCCCGCTTGCACCAATCCACAGCACGTGGCCTTGTGTCCCCAGCCATTTTTCCACTTTTCCCCAGTCCGGCCCCCACCCACACCAGACGGAGCCTACAAAACGGCCTCAGACCATTGCTAACTCACCATCAAGGAGTGGTCCTCATCTCTAGCCACCATCCAGGTGGAACAGCTTTGCCTGAGCGAATTAAAACACCTCAGGGGACACGGTTTATGCAATGTCGTCTTTTCCCTCACTATCAGAATAGGATATCGGAAATCATTCGAACTCTGATCATAGGCAACCGGAGACGTTTAGAGCACAGCTCCAGGCTTCTGTTAATTTTCCCTTGGCTACATAATGTATAAAAACGTCTGCACAGTCTACACATCAAGGACATGGCCCATAAGTACAATTCTAGGGCCTAGTGGTCACAGGCATTGCGGGGCAACCCATGTGAAGTAAAAGGAATTATTGCAACGTGCACCTCCCAATACCGAGAAGATGCCTGGCAGGCGTCTTCAGGTTCGGAAGGCAGTGTACTCGGCAGCGGGGAACACAGTGAACGCACACAGCAAGGGACAGGGACGCCGGGAGCGGGACCCCAAACAGCAGAGGCGCTGGAGGAGGCCAGGCTGTGCTGGCAGAGACCCTGCGGTGTGACCAGCTGTGGGCAAGATACCACGTGGACCTGAGGACCATCCCGGAGGCATTTACAACCCGGATCCAAGGGCAAGGCCGGGCCACCGGCCAAAGAGACTTCCAATCTTCTGAACAAACGCTCCTGGAGCCTGGGAGAGACGGATCCTGACCCTGGGCCTGGAGTGGCCACACCGCCCAGGTGGGTCCACAACCATCCATCAGAAGATAAAAACGCTTCATTCAGCAAGCACCAAGCCCAAGTCTGTCCTCGGTGAGCCCAAGGCCCCACACAAACCACCTCTTAGCCTGTGCCTCCCCCTGCCGCCCCGGGCAATCTCAGGAGTCCACGCCAGAGTGAGCTCCCCGCCACAAACCAGCGAGCCCAGGACCCCAGCACTGCCTCCCCCTGCCGCCCTGGGCCTGGGCCACGCCCGGCAATCCCAGGCCATCACGGCAAAGCGAATTCCTCACAACAAACTCTCCCGGGCCCAGCTCTGGCTGCGAGGCCCGGGGGCCAGCGAGGAGCGAGGGGCCTGCCCCTGGCCATGGAGACGCGTCAGGGGAGACCTGCACCCCAGGGCCTGGGGCGTCAGGGCCAGACCCACACAGGCTCCCTCTGCTCCCAGGCCTCCCCACCAAGGGGCTTGCTCCCTCTCAGGGCCAGTCCTTCCTCCCCGCAGCCGCAGCGCCTGGCGTGGCTCCCTGGGCCCCCAGCTGCCGACCGCACCCTGCGAGGGGCGTGAGCCCTTCCCCGGAGCCCCTCCAGCGGACTGGCCTCCGCTTCTGAACCCCGGGAGTGACCCCCCCAGGCCGGGGTGGGGTGGGAGGAGTGGAGGCTGCCCAGCGGGGCAATCAGGAGCCCTCAGGGCACCTCGTGGCTTAGGGTGTCGGGGGGAGTACCTGCGTGTCCTGGAGGAAGGGCTCCGCGGGGCTCCGGGAGGGGGGTCCTCGGTGCTGCTGACGGTGCCGCTCCCCAGAAAGCCAGCTCGCTCTCCTCGCTCTCAGAGATGGAGGGCGGCGGCTCGGGAGTCCCGAGAGGAGAAACACGTGAGTGCCAGACACACCTGGTCCCGGAGGCTTCTCCTTCCGGCCTGGATCACCCACCTGGCACCACAGGCGCGTCCTCCGCAGGCGTCTAGGCGTGTGGCCACCGGTTGGACGTGCACCGGACTCTGCAGAGGCAGCAACAACGGTTGGACGTGCAGTGAGCACAGCCTGGGTTTTGCACCTCTCGGGGCTGTGGATCCGAGAGAGCTGGCCCCGGGTCTGCCCGGTGGCGGCACGGTGAGGAGCAGCTGCGGCTCCGACCAGCTGCAGGGAGTGGGTGCTGTGTGCTCCTCGCAGTTCCCTCCGGAGGCCAGGTCTACGAGGGCTCTGTAGAAGCTGCTCACGGATTGTCTGTGTGAAACATCCATCTTATATAAAAACTGCTGTTTGAAATTAAAAAAAGAAAATAAATTAATTAGAAGAAATGTTTTAATATTGCTATTCATTTTTTCTCTATAATAGAAGTGTCAACCAGATTCACGATTGACAATGACAGATTGAAACACGTGTATGATTGGCACCAGCAAGAGCTTTATATAAATACATAAAATTGCTTAATTAGACCTGCTTTTTGATGTAGCTAAACTTTTTCCAGCCCAGTGAAGCATCCCAACTTCCTTTCAGGTATTTGTTAGCAGCACAGCAGTAAATAGCAACACGAAGCAGATTATTACTGTAGATCACACAGGGAGAACAAAGGGTAACATATTTAACTGTAGCAGTGTCTGATTATATTCAGCGCAGTGAGAAAGCCTAAAGTCATTTTCAAGGTCCACCATTTCTTCTTTTCAGTTGAGTCAAGTTTCTAAGGTTTCAAAATCTGTTTTCTGGTTAATGAGAATAAAATAGTATTCCACCAAGTCTCCCATCTACGTACTCTAGGACTTCTGTGAGGATCACATGAAATGAGGCACATGAAAACGCTTCACAGACATTGGTTAAAGTGTAAAATGTTTGTACCTGGCTATAAAGCAAGTTGTGTTCCTGGGCTGAAGAAACTGCAAGGAGGCTAGTTGCTAGGGAGAGGAAGGCTGGTTGCTGGGTATTGCTACATGACCTCATTACCCAGTGCCCACAGCCATCGTTTCCAGGTTGGGCTTGGCTGTGGGCTGCATTTTGCACCATGGGGTCTTGGCAGCAAAGGCTGCGATTTGGTGGGGTGTCACTCTGGAGTGGTGGCGGGGACTTTGTCCCACTTGGATGAAGCTGAGTGTTGCTTTGTGGGTGCCAGGTCAAATTGCTGTTTCTCTCTTAATGGCCAGTGTGCATGGCAGTGACTGATCCTATGGTTGGACAATTAGCATATTAGCCTTTTATATAACACTAGGGGCCCGATGCATGAAGATTCATGCAAGCATGGGCCTTCCTTTTCCTGGCAACCAGCACCACCTGGTGGGAACCTCCTATTTGCCTTCCCATGCTACCCAGAGGCCAGGAGTGGCTGGGGTGGTGTGGAACACCTGCGTTGTCACCATGGTGATGACCCAAGCTGCCTCCTGCCCCAGCTGCTGGGTGCCTGTGTATGCAAATTAACCCACCATCTTTGTTGTTGGGTTAATTTGCATACCCACTCCTGATTGGCTGGTGGGCATCACAAAGGTATGATCAGTTTGCATCTTACTCTTTTATTAGTGTAGATATATATATTTCTGCCACTTATTAGCCATTTGTTTTTGGATAAGTCAGTGGTCATTCATTCAACAAAATAAGTAATATTACTGTGTACTAGGCACCATTGCAGCACTAGAGATACACAGATGAAGTGATAGAGACCCTGCTTTTAATAAAGTTTTAAGCAATTGGATGAAAGCTCTAGAAGATAAGATAATGACAATAGGCAAGGGAACCCCAATAAGGAACAAGCATGGGAGTGTGTCAGGTGCTCTTTAAAAAGCAGGCCATAGTAAACAGATCCTACCAGTGGGTCAATTCAGTTATTGCGTTTTGAATATGATGTAGCCATTTAAAATGAGACGAGGTAGCTTCCGAGAGGTCCTAGATATTTTCTGAGTGGAAAAGCAAGTTGCAGGTGTGGATGTAAAGTATTAGCTCATGTAAATCGGGGAAAAAGTTTGTCTATGCATAGAAAAGTTCAAACAAGGATGAATTTAAATTTCTGTTTTATACCCTTCTGTTTGTATTTTAGCCAAAATATATTTCCACTTTATAACTAAAGCTCATTAACTGCTGTTGCTTAATTTGGTACCAGAGTATCTTCTGTCTGACCCAACCATATACCTTTGCTTTTTTTTTAATCCTCACCCAAAGATATGTTTATTGATATGAGAAAGAGAGAGACAGAGAGAGAGAGAGAGAGAGAGAGAGAGAGAGAGAGAGAGACAAATATGAGAGAGAGAGAAATATGAGAGAGAAACATTGATCAGTTGCTTCCTGTCCCAGCCTGTCCCAGGATCGAACCCACTACCTAGGTATGTGCCCTGACTTGGATTCGAACCTCAACTTTTTGGTGTATGGGATGATGCTCCAACCAACTGAGCCAGCCGCCAGGGCCCAAATACATACTTTTGAAATAGGAAGAAAAGGCCCCGTGATATTTTTATATGGATGGCCAAGCTAGACAGCACTTTTAAAAATTACCATATGAATGTTTTGACTTTCTCACTGAAGACAGCCTGTCAGTTTGGCAGCTCTGAGCCCGTTATTTCTGTGCCTTCTCTTTCTTCATTTTCATGTTTTGACAAATAAGATTGTACTTTTGACAAGTGATTTGTATCTCATCTCAAGATTTCAAAGCGTTTTTAATTTATTTGTTAAACTATCTAAAGAACATTTCATCCACCCATCTTGGGGTAATATAAGATTCTTCCTAATACAAACGAAAACAGAATGTGATAGTACTAGAGTTCTTGCAATAAAAACATGTTATTGCTCAATTTTTCAGAAGCTCTTATTTCTTTCATTGGAACATCTGCAGGATCAGGCCTGGGCATAAGACTGATTTAAGGGGAAAGGTTTCCTTGGAAGAGTGTATCTTTCAGAATTGAATGTATTTATAATTATCCCTTGATAAGTGAATAAATGCCATGCTGAAAATTTTACTGCAGCAGGAAATATGTATTTAATCTTATCATATAGCTGACATTAAATTTGTTCATTCATTTAATGAATATTTAATCAGAATCTAATATGTGTGGGGAACTGTTCTAAGTACTGGACTTAGTGGTGAACAGTCCATCCATTCCGTGGACTTTACAGTCTGCTTGGATGACATGGTACCAATGAGTAAATAATGCAATTTCAGGTTGTAAGATATGGCACGAAGAAAACGACACAAAGTCATAGAATGTAGGGAGCGGAATGAATTTTGCGAAGGAGGCCTCCCTGACAACTTGCTATTTGAAAAGAAACTTGAATATTGAGAAGGAGATACCTGTTCTGGAGGGAGACAATTCCAGGCAGAGCAGGCATAAACTGCAACCACCAAGATAATTCAGAGAAGCAGTGAAGGGAGGTCTGGCTACAGCACAGTTAAGAGGAAGTGTGGTGAGCGATGAGGGTGGAAGGGAGAGAGAGATCATGTAGCGGCCCGTAGGTCTTAGCAAAAGCCTTTCAATATTGCCGAGATCGGTTTGGCTCAGTGGGTAGAGCGTTGGCTTACGGATTGAAAGGTCCCAGGTTCGATTCCGGTCAGGGGCATGTACCTTGCTAGCGGGCACATCCCCACTGTGGGGCGTGCAGGAGGCAGCTGATCGATGTCTCTCTCTCATCGATGTTTCTGACTTTCTATCCCTCTCCCTTCCTCTCTGTAAAAAAATCAATAAAATATATTAAAAAAATTAAAAAGAATTTAACATTAAAAAAAGCCTTTCAATCTTATTCTTTTTGCAAAGGAAAGCCTTATGTGGATCTTAAACATGGGGAATGCACGCTCTGATTTCCATTATAGAGAGATCATTCTGGCCCCCCGGAGAGACCGGATGCCAGGAAGCAAAGTGGAGCCCATCGTGGCAGTCCGGTTGATACTAACGATGTCCGTAATGAAGAAAGGGTCTCGCAGCCCTGAGAGCTCTGGCAGTTGTTCCGCCTACAGCTTCCCTTTGCCTGGACTCTCCCCCTCCAGTGGGCAGCTTTGTGTTCAGCTAAAACTCAAGTAGATCCCTGTGTATCTTATCTGTGTGGCCCCTTTAAGGTGCATCTCCTCCATTTTTTATTCTGCATGTGCCAGCTACTTTGTCTTCCAAACTCCCATCTCTGTCTCTCAGCTCAGCAAGATCATTGTTCTCTGTTCGGGATCCCCTTCCTGCGCCGGGGTCCAGAGAGCGTTTCCAGGCAGAAAGCCAGGATGGTCGCACAGCTCGCCTCGTTGGTGTTGTTTCCCTCAGAGTTCATGTAGCCTCTTCTGTCCCGTCCTGCACGGTACTTCCGGAGTTCTCATAAAACTCAGAGATTTGCCGATGCCTTGCTTAAAATCCTTAAAGGCCTGTGCTTGCTCATCATTGTATTCCCAGTCAAGAATGAAGAACAAGGCTTTCTTGTCCAACTGACCTGAATTTTCTTTCTAGTACTTTCTAGCCACGGTACTTTGGGAATTTTCTTAACACGTAGCCTTAACTTTTGTAAAATGGGCATAACAATACTTCCTTCTCACAAAGGCATTAGGAAGAATCAACAACAACAACAACAACAACAACAAAAATAGACAATACTTTAATGCCTGGCACATAATAAAATGATAGTTACTGTTGATATTGTTAAGATAATAGCATTCACAGCCTTCTAACCTTAACCTCCACTGCATGTTGCCTTGCATTTTAGGTTTCAGATTTATTAGATTTATTAGATGACTTGGTAATGTGGCCTCCATTTTCTTTTCTCCATGTTTGGCTCAGTTCCTCTAATCTGGAACAGTCCTCCACAAACCCTGTCTTTGCTTTTTGAAAGGATATATTACCACCTTTTCTATAAAATTGTTTTCAAAACAAAAATTTTCTTTTATTGATTTCAGAGAGAAAGGGAGAGGGAGAGAGGGATAGAAACATCAATGATAAGAGAGAATTGTTGATCAGCTGCCTCCTGCACACCCCACACTGGGGATCAAGCCCAAAACCTGGGCATGTGCCCTGGCTGGGAATTTAACCGAAACCTCCTGGTTCATAGGTCGATGTTTAACCACTGGGCCACGCTGGCCAGGCTGTAAAACCTCTTTTAGTTACTACAGTTAGAATTAAATATTCTTTCGGGCTTCCATAGTCTTTTTTAACAATTATTTTTAATCCTCATCTGAGGGTATTTTTTCATTGATGTTCAGAGACAGGGAAAGAGAGGAGGAGTGAAGAGAAAGAGAGAAACATCATTGTGAGAGAGATAGGGATCAAACCCTCAATGGAGGTATGTGCCCTTGACAGGGAATCAAACCTGCCTTCCTTCGGTCGGAGGGCTGACACTCTAACCACTGACCAGCCTGGCAGAGCAGGGCTTCCAGAGTCTTAAAGAGAGAGTACATGATTAGTTATTCATTCCTCTAGCACTTAGCTTGCACTAAGAGTTTGGGCTCATAGAGTCAGAGGGCCCTAGCTGCGTGGCTCAGTGGATACAGCATCGGCCTGGAGACTTAAGGGTCCCAAACAGGGGCACATGCCCTGGTTGGGGCTGAATCCCCAGTGGGGGGCATGCAGGAGACAGCTGATCAATGATTCTCTCCTCATTGATGTTTCTCTCTCTCCCTCCCCCTTCCTCTCTGAAATCAATAAAAATATATTTAAAAAGAGTCAAAGGAATAGCAGGACCAGTAAGTGTTAGGAATGGTTCTTATTTTTATTAGTTGCATATCCTTCGACCTTCACTATCCTGCTCTCTCCTCCAGTGCAAAAATCACCTGACTTATTTTTGTCTCCTCTCACAGTGCCTAGTGTGGTCCCTTGTATAGAGTGAGCACTCAGTCAACGTGTGTTGACTGGAAAGCACTGGGCTTCAGCCTTTTTTTTTTTTTTTTAAATATATGTTATTGATTTTTTACAGAGAGGAAGGGAGCGGGATAGCGAGTTAGAAACATCAATGAGAGAGAGACATCCATCAGCCGCTTCTTGCACACCCCCTACTGGAGATGTGCCCGCCACCAAGGTACATGCACTTGACTAGAATCGAACCTGGGACCTTTAGTCCGCAGGCCGACGCTCTATCCACTGAGCCAAACCGGTTTTGGCAGCTTCAGCCTCTCTGAGGCCAGCTGATAGTTGGGAGGAAGTGAGGGGGGTAAGGCCAGAGGCGATCCTCTCTGGATGCTGGGGGGCAGCTTCCCTCCTGAGGGGAGGGAGAATTCCTCCTGCTGCTTTAATTCTCTGGTGTGAGCGAAGCAAGGCCCCTCTCTACTTTGAAAGCACTCACGTGTGTCAGCTGTCACTAATGAAGCAAACTTTTTTGGTCTCAAATCTGCTTCCAGTTTTACGCCTTTACTTTTCTAACATCTCTTTAGATAATTGAAAACAACCTGGGCATCTTTAGGAATATTAATTGATTTTTTTCAAATACTGTTTCACATGGAATTTAATATCCTACTTCTAAAAACAATAGATCTAATTAAGTACGAGGCTAGCTCTTTCAAGTATTTACCCTCTGATGAGTGTCAGACATATCACTTCTCAGGAGATCTTGAAGAAATTCACAGCAATGAAACAAGCTGTGTTTTCTACATTTCCTCTCTTTTACCTTTTGTTCAGTTTGAATTGGCAAGTAGTTAATGAGGAAATATATTTTAATAGTCTTTTACAATATATGCTTTTAGGGAAGTGATTTGAGAAGCGCTACATTAAAAAATGAAGAAGTTGTAAAAATGTCTTCTAGTAGCTGCACATCTGAGAAATAGTGTTCTTACTGTTTGATATTGAGTCTTTGAAACAAAAGGCTAAAGGACACCATTTTGAACTGTGTTAGCTTGGTAGCTCTATATTAATAATCCTAATGGAGAAAATATACAGTAATTCCTTAAAAATCTCAGGTATAATTACTGATTCAACTTGGAGCAAACAAAACAAAGACAGGAAGGAAAAACAATAAGGTAAATTAAGATAGAATTGGTATTTAAAGGCTTCTAGGTAATGGTGTTCTATTGAGTGGTACCTATTAAATGAAAGCTGAAACACTTACCAGACAGCAGGGGAAGAAATGTCATACAAGTAAGTGACCCAAAGGAGCTATAACTAAAAAATTGAAAACCAATTTAAAGGCTTGTATTACTTTGAAGTCCTACAGTGGTTCTGTCTTCCTATGGAAACATAAATATATTTTCTGTCTTCTTTCCTGAGACAGAGCACTGTTCTCAGACCCCTCCCCCCAAATTTAAATAACTGTCTTTTAAGCCCAATAACATCTGAGCATGGGAGATTGCTCTTTAGTCCACAGACCTCGTGTGACATGCATATGGACCACCAATGCCTTCAGAAAGCCACCCCACCGGTTAGGAACCATGCAGGTCCCTTAATTTACATACGGGAAAATGAAGCCTTGAGTGGGTTAAGCCAGCAGTCACAGATTATGACTTGCAGATGGAATTCAGACCTACAGGCATGTTTTGCTTGGCCTGTCAGGATGCTTTAAAATTTTTGAGCAAATGGTTAAAAACGAGGAAATTTGTAGCTTCTGGTGAAAATTCGGGGATCGGAGTGGTATTCCTGCAGGACGTTAATTGAGTAGAGTTACTTAGCGGCTACCGCTTTTACAGGATTTCTCTATCTCCAGGTGAGCAGTCCTTACAGCTCCCTTTTGTTTTATGCCTGATTCTGCTTCACTTATTCATTCGCCGGCCTTGCCGTTCTGGAATTGGTGTTAGATAGCAGGTCAGAGACCGAGTGGAAAATAGAGCCTTTTCTCCGGACCCTCAGCAGTTGTAGGGCCTGTTGTCAATACTTAGGTGCTGGCTTATAACCCCTGGGCTCTTGCCCTCCTGTTGCCATTGGCTCTGGGTGTGGCATCGAACAGGTCATTCAATGCCTCTGAATTTCAGTTTTGATACCTGTCAAATGGTCATATAAACATTTAATCCTGTAAATAAAAAAATCTAAAGGCTTATATTAAAACAGCCTTATAATGTCATGGTTAACATTTTGTTAGGTTGCTTAAAAATGCCGCTTTCACTATGTATGCCCTTGGCCTACTGTTAATAACCGTCCGTGCCCGGCATTCTACAGGATAAAGTCCACATTTCTTTGCCTTACAAATGTTCCCTGCAATTTGGTTCTAACACACCTTGCCAAAATATATTTAACTTTGTATGGAATGGAATGGAATGTCACTCATTCACTGTTCATTGTCAACCCTTCTACCTCCATCCCTCACTCTCCATTCTTTTATCCCCTAAATATTGAGCACCTCTTGCTGTGCCAGACACTGTTTTGAGCCCTGGGGGTTATAAAGCTGAACAAAACCAAGTCACTACCTCCAACATTCTTACACTTAAGCCTTGTATTTTAGGCAGGTCAATATTTTGTATCTCGAGTGCACACCTTACATGTATGCTTGCCTCCCTTGCTCACTCTATTCTCCTTTTTCATTATTTTATTCAACAAATATTTATTGATTGCTTATTGTGACAGGCACAATTTACTGGATGTTGGTATTATAACAGAGCAAAGTCCCTGCGTCCTTGGAATTTATGTTTTTGTGGGATTCATAAGACATTAAATAAACAAACAAAATATCTTCTATAATAATACAAACAGAATATGCTAATTAGACCGGATGTCCTTCCGAATGACCTTCCGGACGAAGCCGGGGCTGCAAGGAAAGCCCGGGTTTCAGGTGCCTGCCAGCGGCTGGAGGGCAGCCGGTGCGGGCAGCCGGGGGAAGGCAGGCCTGCCCTTGCGCGAATGTCATACATCGGCCTTTCGGAGGTCCTGAGGGCTTTGAAGCAAAATGGAGCAGCGCTAGGAAGATGGGAAGTACTTGGTGTGAATCGTGGTGTTATTATTTTAGAGGGAATGAGGAGAGGCAGCCTTTCTTATATTTGAACACTGTCCTGTAGGAACCAAGAGAACCAAGAGGGTATCCAGAGGAAGAGTGATTCAGGCAGAGGGTGAACAGGTATATGCTTGACGTATTGAGGGACACGAGATGGCTAGTCTGGTAAGGGCTGAGAGAAGTGAGAGCTGAGTTCTGAAAGGCTGGAGTGCATTACTGGCCATGCTACCTAGGCCTTATGCTCTAGAACAGTGGTTCTCAGCCTTTCTAATGCGCGGCCTTTTAACACAGCTCCTCATGTGGTGGTGACCCCAACCAGAACATTATTTTTCTTGCTACGTAGTTCATAACTGTAATTTTGCTGCTGTTAATGAATCATAATGTAAATATTTGTGTTTTCCGATGGTCTTAGGCTCTACCAGTGACCCACAGGTTGAGAACTGCTAGCAGGATTGCCTAAGAACATTGGAAAACACAGATATTTACATGACAGTTCATAAGCAACAAAAATAATTTTATGGTTGGGGGTCACCACAACATGAACTGTATTAAAGGGTCATGACACTAGAAAGGTTGAGAACCACTGCTCTAGAATGAGTTATATCATCTCTGAACTTTTCATTGTATAACTCTCTTTAGTCATCTTCATTCACAGTAACTTCTCATTCTAACTCCTGGAACACTTATTTAATACATAGCCCATATATATTGCTTAACTGATAACTGCTTGGTTATCTTCTTAAAGATTTTCTGTTCTGTCCTAACTTTTTTGTAACTTCCTTTAGATATAGCCTTCACTGACATGATGCTTTCTACCTTATTGGTACTTAATAAATGTTTGTTTTATGAGGCCCTGGCCTCAGATGTCAGCGGTAGGAATTTGAAAGTAACGTCTACGAAAGAAGTGAAAGGACTTGATGATAGATTAGATGTAAGGAATGATGTTAAGGTTTCAGTTTGTGATCCTGGAAGGGTGAGAGATAAAGGAAAGTTGGTAAAATAAACCAATTTTGGGACAGATTGGTGGATTTGGTCTGGAATTGATTGAACTTCCCATGCCAGTAGGATATTCAAATGAAGCTGCGCAGAATGACTGGGATGTCAGGACATACACAGAGTACTGGTATTATTTGTGACTGCTGCCCGCAGTGTGTAATTACAAGAGCTCAGAAGCCTGTTACTCATTTCTAGTGCCTGAGCAGGGGCTGGCAAATAATAGGTGCTGACATCATAGGCAGTTAGCGGAGTTACCGAGATGAGAGGTAAGGTAGGTGCATAGCTCTGATGCACACCATGGAACCAGGAGGCTCTGGAATCAGGTCACTGTGGGTCTGAGTTCCAGTCTGATCACCTCCTGTGTGTGGTGGTCTTGGTTGAACAAGTGACTTCTCTGAATCTGTGTCCTCAGCTGGAAAATGGGACCTTCCTTGCGGGGCTGTCAGGTAATAATTGCAGGCATAGATCCTGGCATAGAGGAGTGACTTAAGAACCAGTACCTATTCATTCAGCTGTAATGAATAATACTATTACAAAGATAATGCTTTCGCTTAAATTTCAGGCTCCGAGGCTTAGAAAATACCTCAAAAGTAATCTGTTTCAGTTAACTGTTTTGACTATTTTATTTTACTTGTTTTTAATCCTCACCTGAGGATCCCCCTTCCATTGCTTTCTAGAGAGAGAGAGTGGAGGGTATGGGGAGGGGAGAGTGAAAGAGAGACACATTGATGTGAGAGATACATCTTGTGGTTGCCTCCCGCACGCATCCAGATCAGGGGTGGGGAGTGCATCTGCAGCCAGGTACATGCCCTTGACCGGGAATCAGACCTGAGACCCTGAAGTCCATAGGCCAACACTCTAACCACTGAGCAAAAGCGGTCAGGACTGCTTGGACTATTTTAGTGACATTTATAACATAGCTAGCATCAATTTGCATATAACCACCCATATCGGCCAATCCTGCCAATGCATACAGAGCTCTAAGAATAATGAGTGAAACACTGGACTCATAATACCCCAGTTACTATTACTATATACACCAGTTAATCTTTTAGTGGCTTACTACTTCTTATAATCCTAGCTATCAAAATAACCTCATGATGGGATCGGAGTTGATAGACGTGTTGAATGTCAAGTAATAGAATTACATAGTATTTTGTAGTTAGAGATGATCTCCTTAAATAGGATGGAATCATTTTACAGAAGATGAATGAAACTCAATCTCCATAGAGATATTTTTATAATAAGAAATATTGCTAAATTTAGAGTCTTTTTTTCTTTAACATAAAGTGATTTTATTTATACAGAGATCAAAAATAAGGAAAACTAGGCAATGCATTGTTTAGGGACAGACACATATGTGGAAGAGCAAGAGAATGATCGCAAAAGTTGGGCTGGTGTCACCTTCAGGGGTTAGGTGTTAGGGGCTGGAAGGGCCACCGAATTGTCAGAGGAGCTGGGAATATTCTGCTGAAGTTTGGGGGCAAGTAAGTGGGTGTTTGTGGTATTATTTTAGCAGTGCATATTGTCCCTTAAAGTAAGCTTCAACTCCATATCTGTCTGTCTGTCTATCTATCTATCTATCTATCTATCTGTCATCTATCTATATAGATATACATACTCATCTATATGTATGTTTCCTAATTTCTAAAAATTAAATTCCTTTTTTCCTATCCTTACACTTAGTATTTAGTTTGTGGCCGGTTTTTATTTTATTTTATTATATACACAGTGTATTCTTGATTGTTTTTTTTATCTTGTCAGATACTCAGAGGTTTTTGCTTCAAATCACCCATGAAGATTTTGTCGCCTTTTGATCTAGAGCCCTTTCCTGTTCCCTTTTCTCCTCTCAGCATCACTCACCGGTCTGAGTGCATCTTGTGAAGCGCTTTCCTGGTTCTGTGGGTCTCTGGCTGCGGTTCCTCAGGAGCAGCGGGTACCGCTGAGCGCGGGCTGTACTTTCCGCTCCGGAGCAGATGTCGTGGCACTAAGACCCAGAAACCGCGTGCTCTGTGTGGCTGGAGCTGGGCTGGCTGTTCTCGAACTGAAGGGAAGGAAGTCATTAGTGCAGACTGAGCTGTGGAGTTGGGTTCTTGCAGGATTTCCTTCCAGCCTTTCCCCACGAAGGTTCTTGGGAATTAAAAAAAAAAAATCTAAACACACAAACCAAGTTTTTCCTATTTACAGTGTTTGGGGAAGGTAGGCATTTGGGGAAGGGCCGATCCTTCCCCCCAAGTTACCCAAGAAGGAAGAGAAAAACAGCGGCAAGAAGCTCTGATTACAGATCTTTGGAATTTTCTTTGCTAAATTTTACAAACGAGAAATACACCCAGAATTTTTGGGAATTGCTCCAGGCTGCGTGTGAGGGTTTGATTGCTTGTCTAATCTTTTTATTTTTTTTTCTTTTTTCTTTTTCTTTCTTTCTTTTTTTTGAGAAGAGAATTCGCCAAGCGGGGTTTGGATGGCAGAAGCCCGGCTGGCTTTCTGCAGCGGCTCGTGCTTTGCAGCCCTTCCCTGAGGGAGGGTCCCCGCGGCCGGCGGGCCGGGCCGGGCGCCCCCGGCCACAGGCTCCTTTGGCAGAAGATGCCCCGCTGCGGCCGGAGGGCTGCGCCGGCCGCCGGGACGCCCTAGCCCGGGGGGAACTGTGCTCGCGGTCGGGGGGCGACTTCTCACCGAACGCGAAGCGACCAGGCTGGACTCTCCGGGGCTCCCCCCCCACCCGTCGCCGTGCCCATGGGCGAGAAGTAGCGGGCGGCGGGGAGGCAGCATGACTCGCAGTGGCTGCCGCCCGGCGCCTGCCCCCAGCCCGCAGCCCGCCTCTTGATGCCCCCCGCCGCGGCTGTACAAATATGATGAAATGGCAGCCCCGGAAGAAGGTAAGTGTCCCGGGGCGCGGGGCCGGGGGCCG
>PVJN01016956.1:0-41454 GCA_004026805.1 Lasiurus borealis | reverse complement strand
AAAAGATATTTATAGCCATACTTTCCTGGTTTAATTTCAGTGAAGTCGACCTCCCATTGTGCTCCAGGCTTGGTTCCTCTGAGCCGGGTTCCTTTTTCACTTGGCCTGGTTCTCGCGTTTGTGAGTTGACAGGTCTTGCAGGTGGATACAACCTGTTCTATTTTGATGTCCTGTTGGTGGGTCTTAATTCTGCCGTGTCGGATTAATTCCTTTAATTTGCGTGCCCCCAGGTGAGTGGACCAGTGCATGCGTTCTAACACTGTAACCCAAGCTAGTCCAGTAGTATGAGCTCCTTGTTTGGTGTGTACCACCATCCTTTAATTTCCTGGACGTGGGGAAGCCTCCTGATCTGCTGCAGCTCTTCCTGAGAATACCCAGGCTGAATCTGGCAAGACTGGGTCCCTGGGGTCTGGTAGGCCATGGTAAGGACCAAAGTGAAGGCCGCTGCTTTGGCTGCCTGATCAGCCTTTTGGTTACTTCTTGCCACTGGGTCATCTGCCTTCTGGTGCCCTTGGCAGTGGGTAATGGCTAGCTTAGCAGGGAGCCACAAAGCGGCAAGCAGGTCAGGAATTTCCTATTTATTCTTTATTGTCCATCCCTTTGCTGTCAATAGCCCTCTCTCCTGATAGATCACCCCGTGAACATGAGCTGTAGCAAATACATAATGGCTATCTGTGTAGATGTTAAGCCGTCTCCCAGCCCCCAGTGTCAGTGCCTTGGTGAGTGCAATGAGTTCTCGCTGAGCTGATGTCCCAGGGGGCAGAGCCTCCGCCCATACAGTGTCTGTGTCGGTGACCACTGTTGCACCCGCATACCTGCACCCATCTCGTATGAAGCTACTTCCATCCGTGAACCAGGTGGCCTCTGCATCAGGGAGCGGCCGGTCAGTCAAGTCTTTCCGGAGTCCATGCACCCTCTCCGGGATTCCCGCACAGTCATGTAGCGGGGCATCTAGGTGAGGGTCAGGCAGCAGGGTATGGGGGTTGAGGGCCACACTTGGATGGAACCGCACTCTAGGAGGGTTGAGCAGCAAGCTTTGATAGTGAGTTATACGTGAATTGCTAGGCTATTTTAGGACCCCCTCAATGGCATTCGGGGTTGTAATCCAGATCTCCTGTCCTAGGGTCAGTTTGTCAGAATCCAGAGGCAGCAATAGCCAGCCGACCCTAAGAACTCCCTTACTTCTCTTCGGAAGGTGGGGGCAGGGATCTTCAGGACAGTTTCTTTTCTAGCATCTGATAACTGCTGCTGTCCACCCTCCAGGATGTATCCCAGGTAACTCACCCTCTCTTGGCATATTTGAGCTTTCTTTGTGGAGGCCCGATACCCTAAGGTCCCCAGGGTGGCTAACAGGTCTCTAGTCCCCTGCTCGCAGACTTCAGGGGTATCGGCAGCAATCAAGATGTCATCTACGTACTGAAGGAGGGTGAGAGTGGGGTGCTTACTCCTGTACTCACCGAGGTCTTCATGCAGTGCCTCGTGGAAGAAGGTAGGCGAATTCTTGAACCCTTGGGGCAGTCGCATCCAGGTTAGTTGCCCACTGTATTCCTCCTCCGGGTCGTGCCATTCAAAGGCAAACAGGGGTTGGTTGGCTTTGAGGCGCTAGCAGCAGGCTCAAGAAAGCATCCTTCAAGTCTAGTACAGTACACCAGACTCTAGAGGGTGTCAAGGAACTTAGAGTGTATGGATTAGGAACAGTTGGATGTATACCCATGGCTCTCTTATTTACTTCCCAGAGGTCCTGCACCAGTCGATAGTCATTGGTGTGAGGTTTTCTGACTGGGAGAAGAGGGGCTGTTCCAGGCAGATTGACAGGGGACTAGTACCCTTAGACTTCCCAGTCTCCTGATGTGAGGCTGGATTCCCTTCCAGGCCTTCTGGGACATAGGATACTGCTTGACTCTTATTGGGTCTTCTCCAGGCTTTAGCTCCAGCAGGATTGGGGCCCTGTGAGCAGCCAGTCCAACTTCCCCCATCTCTGCCCAAGCTGTGGGGAATTCTTGCAGCCACCTGTCCACAGTGCTTTCTACTGGGGGCGCCCCTGGTGGAGATGATATCCTCCAGTCTCAGAGTCAGAACCTGCATGATCTGGGGCCCCCTTTGTCTGAAAGTTATTTGGGCTCCAATCTTGGTTAGTAAGTCCCAAAGACTCTTTTCTCCAAATCTATCTATTTTCTGCAGTTTCTTTCTGATTTCTGTAGCCGACTGGTTTATAAAACTCATGCCTACAGCTGCCTTATTCTCAGGGGCTTCATGGTCCATGGGGGTGTTAAGTTCGGCATGCCTCCATGAAACGTTCTAAGAAAGCAGCTAGAGGTTCATCCCTTTCCTGCTGTATGTTCCCTACTTTGGTCAAATTGGTAGGCTTTCTAGCAGCCATGCGGAGACCCTCCCATTAGAGTCTGGCGGTAGACCCGGAGCCTCTCCTTACCTTCTGCCATGTTGAAGTCCCATTCAGGTCTAGTCAGGGAAAAGGAGGTGTCTATCTGAGCCTGGTTGGTGGTAGGGTTCCCGTCCATGCCTGGGACTAGCTTCCAGGCCTCATTGAGGATCCTCTCCCTCTCCTCGGTGGTGAATAGGACCTGCAAAAGCTGCTGACAGGTAGGCTGATGGGTGAAAAGAACAAGAATCTAACAAATTGATAAGCCCTGCTGGTTTCTCGGAGAACTTAGGATTCTGTGCTTTCCAGTCATAAAGGTCACTCGTGGCAAAAGGCCAGTAGTGGTGGGGCTAATTGTCATCCGCGTCCGGGGGCCTGCAGCTCGCAAGGGCAGAGTCTTAATGGTGGAGTCAGGGGCTGCAACAAGCAGTTCCATCTGAGCCCTTTGCCTGGTAAGAGGTGGGCTTCCTACCGGAACTGTGGCCATACCCAGAAGCCCGCCCCCTGCTGCCGCCGGAAGCCCACCCCTTTCCAGTAACTTGGGGAACTGGTACCCGGGAGGGAAAATTAACTCTTCTCCTGTTCCCCCCTGTAAAACCAGGTGGAGGGGATCAGGAGCTGATGGCAGGGTGGCTTCCTTCTCCTTCTTCTCTGAAGTAACCACCTTCTTTTTCTTCTCCGTTTCCTGCAAGGCAAGAATGGGTTCTGGCTCTGGAAGGCATGGGGCTAGGAAAGGTTTAATCCAGATGGGAGGGTCCTCTACAAGATCCTGCCAAGTAATAATGTAAGGGAGTTGATTAAGATGGCCTTCCCTTGGCCGAGAAACGATTTCTCTGACCCGGCGAATGGTGGGGAGGTTAAAAGTCCCTTCTGGCGGCCACCCGGTATTGAGGGCCGGCCACGTGCTGGAACAAAATTTTTGCCATCTGCTTTTCTTCACTTCTAAACTAAGGTTGTTAGCCCTTCTCTTAACCTCTCAATACTCAAGGGGGTAGCCTGAGTCTGTCCCATACTTCTGTCCAATGAGCTCACAAAAGTACACAAAAAGACACAAAATGATCAAACATAAAAACATCCAAAGCAGCCTTCCGAAAATCCAAAGCAGCCTTCCCGACCTGCGGAAATAAAACCAATCACTGGACGATGGGCGCCGTGCGCCAACCCGTAGGAGCCACCCACTTCGTCCCAGAGGTTTGAGGGGATTCCACATCCCTTCTGTGAGGGGATTCCACGTCCCTCCTGTGAGGGGATTCCACATCCCTCGTGGGGAAGCAGAGCGTCCTCTGACCCCCCCCCCCCCGAAATCCACTAGTGCATCCACCAAGACCATTTCGGGCACTACAAACTTCAGAAGCGACCTTGCACACAGAACAGAAACAGACAGACACTTACCCCAGTCAGACGGACTCTCCGAATCGGGGTCCCTCGTGGGTATTGGGAATCCTGGACGAGCCCCCAAATGTTGTGCCCAGAGTTCGGGGTCCCCAATAATCCACCACTAAGGAGCCTTCTTCGATGCAAAAGCAAAGAGTCTTTATTCAAACCCGGGTTTGGCTCTCAGCCTCTTTCTGACAGAGGGGAGAGAGCGAGCTGGGCGGGAACAATGAGTTTTATGGGGGAGGATAATTAGGGTGCTTGGGAAAGTGATGAGGGTTACAGAGATTGGTCACTTGAATTGGGGTCTTTCTGTGGGTAAGCCTAATTAGGACCTTAGCTGTGTCCCTGGAGCTTCATTGGTCCTTTCAGGTGGGGGTTGGGGAAGTTAAGACATTGCTGGCACACCTGTGGCCACTCCCAGAAAGGGTAGGGGTTTAGGCAGGGGTCCCAGCCCTACAGGACAAGATGGAGGGGAGTCCATTTCCTTTCAAAATCTTTCCATTTCTGTGAAGTACTTGCAAGTAAAGGTTTTGTAATGGGAGTATTAAATGAGGGCTGGGGTTTGGGGAACTTCTGGCCTTAGAGGCACAATTTCCCATGTTAATTTTTTATTTTTGGGTATCTATAGTCTGAGCAACCTTTCTAGGTATGTTATATAGTGGGTCACGTGTGGCCTCAGTTTCTCTCCTGGCTGTCTAAAACCACAGGAAATGTTTAGGGCCAGGCAGACCAAGCCTTACTGTGGTCCCCTTGATGAGCAATTTAATTACAGTTTCATTGGGACTTCCTTATGGGCTCCTGCATTTCTGACACCTCCACAAAGATTCTTAGTCACCTAAGAATACCCCAGACTTGGACTAGAGGGAGGATGTGCCCCTTTATCTTCAAAGCTAAGTGAGTTCAGCTCATTTACACAGCAAATGTTATTTTTGCTCTGACTCTCAGCAATTCCAATTGAAAAGCCAAAATCAAAACCAGCCATCCATTTTTTCCTCCAGTCCCACTTTATCCTGGGTTCTGTCAACCTTTAATCTGGGTTTTGTCAACCCTGGTTCAACTTCAAGGATTTTAAATCACAGCTCAAATAAAGTCAGACCCTCTACCAAAGCAAGGGGAAGTCCTGGATCTAAGAGACAGCTCACCCAAGTTCACCCAATGGGAGGAGAACCAGTGCGCTCAAAGGGCCCTTTGCTGGATCTTAGCATCGGAGTTCAAGTCCAAGGGATGGTCCTGGGTGAGCTTCTTTGGAATCCTGCCATGATTATGCCAAGTAATGTTAACATGAAAACCACAGAAGCCTGTAAAGATTTTTTGTGAGTTTGAGTCAAACTGTTGACATTTACTGGGAAGCAGAACCTCAACGAATTGAGATAATGCTCTGGAGAATGGCGGGTTACATTTGTATTATACATTGCAATCAAAGGAAAGGGATGTAGGTGGGTTACATGAAATTCATTGCTAATAGACTAGAGATGCAGGAGAAACCAAATGGGGGGAAGGGGTAGAGAAACCCCTGGGATTGAATAAAAAATAAAATGATGGATACATACTTAGGTGGGTGCAGGAACAATTAACATGATAATGAAAAAATTTGTGGTATCTGTCCTGGAGCCCAGCACATTAGGTTGTGACCCAAGGGGTCCAGAAAAAGGGAAGTTACAAATTACCCAGACATTTCAAAGGTTATGTTATCCTGATGCAAAAAGATAGATAGGCTCAGTTAAGGTAAAGGTTAACCTTGTCAGTGAAGATACTGGCCTAGGAGGTGACTACCCATCACAACAGCTCCCAAAGTTTAATTTCAGACCATCCTTTGTGATTACCTTATGTCTCTGAGTCCTCAAGACTGCCTTGCTGGCCTTCCCTGAGCCTGTCAGGCTAGCATGTGGCCTGCTTCTTCCACAATACCTTGCATTCACTCACATGGCTCACAAGCCATGTGGAAGCCGCACACTGGACTAATAGACCTGCAACTAGCCTAATGTACACGACTCAACTACATCATGGAAAGAAAAGTTTGTATGCTGACTTTGCTTCTAGCTCTACTGAATCCCATTACCCATCTTCCAGGACTGTTTTAAGGGAAATGGGACTTTGGAAATCTAGAGATCTAACATCATGCAAATAAACGTCACTCACCCTCCTATGCGAGTCTCCGAAAATTATTTCCCCCCCAGATATCTTAAGGACCCCACACCCAGCATAGGGTGGGGAAAGGAATACTACACTTCCACAAGAAGATATTAAGAAAACGCTACAATTACGTTCCAATATGTTCTTTCCAAAATGCATCAGTAGGAACAGCAAAAATAGGTTGAGGAAAAACATTCCATATAAGCGTTTATTCGAAAGATCAACAGAGACGACCCTGCTGGTGCCGTGGGCCTCCCTGACTATCCACCTTCTAAACCCTCTGCACTCTGTAGGGTCTCCACAGCACTTGGTTTCTTTCTATCTCTCCATCATGCACAGGGTCCCCTTGGACACAGAGCCTGGAAGGTGCAGTAGATGGTCGCGCGACTGCGCGCTCCAGGCGGAAGTGAAGTCGGAAGTCCCGGCTGCGCCCCTTGTGCGGGGAGTACGCGCTGAGGAGAAGCAGGCCAGGCGGAGGCGGCGGGGTCGGCGGAGACCGAGCATCGAAGTTCAACGCACGCAACGAAGTAAAGCCTCTACGCTGTTCGCCCCTGTGGAGCCCCTTCGCCTAGCCGGTCCTCCAGATCCAGGACGCCATCGCAGCGCGCTGAGTGCGGGTGGGCTGTCTAGCCGGAAGTGCGGTTCTTTGTGCAGCTCCCTGGGGCGACATTAAGGTCGAGTCCGTCTCTCAGGCCCTTCCGTGCCCTGGAACGGACTCGCCACACTTTGTTCCGCAGGACCGGGCTGGGCGGTGTTAGGTACGGGGTCCTGAGACACAGAGCCTGGTAGGCGGAAAGGGGCTCGGCAGGTGCGGTGAGGGTTTCGAGGGCTGCTAACCAGTTGAAGTCTTTTCACAAAAATGTTCTCTGAGTTCTTTAAGGTCTGAATTAGATCAGATCAGGAAATTGGTAGAAAAATGAAGAAGCAGCGGGTTTTTGTTTCTGTAAATTAGGTTTGGGTTCTTGTGGTTTTGGTAATTTCATACATGTAATCTATTCACTTTGTCTATCCACGAAGTAAAAATTATTCTATTTGTCTGGCAGAAGCTTAGTGTTCGCCCTCCAGCTTAAAAGGCTTTTAATGTTTTCGTCAGAAAGGACACTTTATGGCCCAGTCTGGCTTAACTTTGAAAAAGGTGCAGTTTTACAAATGATCTACAAACAGGCTATTTCTCTGTTATAGTGTATATAAGTGTGTACGTAATGGAATGTATAATGTTTATACAAATATTTTGGAGTGTTTTGGAAAACAAAATTTTTTAGATGGAAAGGTTTGTCTGGTTCCCACTCCTTAAATTTTCAAGTCATGCTTGTGTTTGTAATTTCAGGTTACTTAACCAAATATTTTATGAAACACTAGATTAATAACTTTTGTTTTTGGCAATAATAGGAGCATATTTTTAAACTTTGGTAAGTATAAGTGTAATGGATTATTTTTGCATTTTAAGCCAAAAATTGAACAAGTCAAAGCTATTTTTTTTCTAATGTTGAAGCTACTGTGGTTTACGTTGCAAATATTTTGTTTTAACTTACGTGGCTTACAACGAGTGTTTGCATATCTTACTTATGTTTAGCCCTTTTGCGAAACTAAGGTCTGGTAGAGGTCCCAGAGGGATTTAAGAGTCGGAGACAGCCTGCTTCCTTGGATTTGGCTGGGTATTTTTGGTGCAGTAGTTACTTAGAAGTGCCCAGCAGATAGAGCCCCTCTTCCTGCCTTTTGCTCTTCATAATAGTGGAAGGATTGGTTATGTGTGTAGGGCAAGTGCCTGGCACTCATGAAACAGGAGGAAGCACCATCTGCTGCAGTTGATACCCCTCCCCTCCTATCAGGCTCTCCTGTATTTGTTAGGATTTTCAATTATTCTGCTCTACAACTGCTTTTCAATTCATTTCTGTTTTAAAGTTAGAACAGTAATGCCAGAAATATTTGAATTTTCAAACATTGGGACAATGAGTAGTGTAATGCCACAGAACTAGAGGATTAGAATTGAAAAAAAAAACAACCAAAAACCTTCAGTGCCCTTAAAAATATGATTTTAATTTTGTATTGGTTGTGTAGTTTAAAGGGAAATTTTTGTGTACCAAACTTGTCTTATATGAACAGCTTTTTTTCCTGAATCAGTTGAGAACAATTTAAAAGGCAGTACATTTGTTCCACTCTATATCATTGAAATCTCTCCAGTAGTTCTATGTAGAAATACATAAATTTCTCCCAATGGATTGCAAACCTTGATAGGGAAGGTATAATTTGTGTAAGTTGAGAACTTTCTCCTGTTATATATTCTTGATGATATATATCACCGAGAATTTCTGATGTTGATTCTATCTTGTATATTGATGTCTCAAAGAATTTAAGCCCCTTGTTATTAGTTTTGCTGATATGAAATACTAAGGTATAAGACCTTTAAAATTTTATAATTATTATTTTGTGGGGGAACTTTATTTAGGTCAAGCATCTTTTGAAACTAGAGAAAGTCCAGTTGTGGGTTTAAATATACTTTTCCTCTGATTATTGGATTTTCAAATCAAAGAGTTTGATGCCAGCTCTTTTAAAGAAAAATCTAAGATTTTTCTTCTGATGCAGTTGTCAAATCACTCAGGAATTCTGACAGTTGAGTCATATATATATATATTTATAAAAGTGAGACCCTCTAGATCTAGCTTAGCAATTGGGATTCTTGGTCAATACCAATCAAGTCAGACTGGGAAATTGTGAGTTTCTGAGTAGCCAGTGGCACTAGAACCCAAGCAGAGTAGTGAAGGTGTGTGTGTGTGTTTTTTTAAATATTTTCATTATGCAAATTTAAAAAAGTATAACAACAATACCATTATACAGCCACGTACCCAACATCTTGATGGGACAATTATTAGCATTTTGTTATGATTTCCCTTTTACTGAGAAGATTTTTAATTACTATAGACATCATGTCATTTATGTGTGTTAGTATATATTTCTTAAAAAAAGAGACCTTTATTAGTCAAAATACTATTATCACACTTAACAAAATTAATAATTGTTTAATGTCATTTGATACTAGTCCATATTCAGTTGTTGTCCCAAAATCTTTAAAATGCCATTTTTACATTTTTGAAGTAAATCAGAATACAAACAAAATCCACCAATGGTCTTTATGTCTAAATTCGTTTTAATCTAGAACTGCCCTTCCCACCCCTCCATCTTTTTTTCAGACTATTGACTTACTGAAGAAACTGGGTCATTTATTCTCTAGAAAACTCTGGGTTTGTCTGATTGCTTCATGGTATTGTTAGGCATATTCCTCCAACTCCTGTTTTTTCATATAAACCAGAAGTTATGTAATGGCTTCATTAGATTTAGATTTTAGTGTTTTTGTAACAGTACACCTTATATAATGCAGAGTGATGTCATAACATGAGGATGCACATAACCTTAACTACTTTGACTTTTAGTCATGTTAAGATTGGTCAGTGGATTCGCCTTTCATATTCACTAATCAGTAAATAGATGTATTTCATCAATTCTTAATTAGATTTTAAAATGTCTTAACATCATATTTATTGCTATGAAAAGTCCTGTATTTACTATTGGATAGTTCTTTTGTTCAAGCACATTCTGAAGATATTTATGAGGCACCTCTGTATCAAGCATTGTGCAGGGAGACAGTGCTGAAGAAGGTATTTTCCCTGCTCTTAAGGCATACAATATTGAGAGGAAATATCTCTTTTTTATTTTTTATTTGTTTTTAATTGAGAGAGAAAGAGAAAGATCAAGGTCGGTTGACTGCAAAACATGGCCTGTCCTGGGTTTCGAACCTGCAAACTAGATATGTGCCCTGAATGAGAGTTGAACCTGAAGTCAGATAACACTCCAACCAATTGAGTCACACTGGACAGGGTGGGAAACTCTCATTTGAACAAGTAACTTAAGGAGCTGTTTAATATTTGCTCATAGACCTTGTCTTTGTATTACCCTGTACAAGACATTTGTTGAATTGGAGAGGGAACTGCAACATTTCTTTCCTCAATTCTGTTACTAGGTTTTCTTACCTATAATTTTCAATTCATTACAACTCTTTTTTTTTATTGTTTAAAGTATTACAAATAGTAGTACCTATGTCTCCTTTTTTTCTGCATTGACCTTTCCTCGGCCTCCCCTAAACTGTACATGCCTCACTCCACCCCCCAAGTGTCTTGCGTCTAATGGTTATGCTTATATACATGTACACAAGTCCTTCGATTGATCTCTTACCTCCCCCACAATCCTCCCCAGCCTTCCTGCTGTAATTTGACAGTCTGTTCCATGCCTCTCTGCCTCTGTATCTTATCTTTTTGTTCATCCTAATAGATAAAAACCCTGGGTCCATCATGACCGGAGGCTTGACCAAGCAGTCAGTGCTGGGTTTCTGTGGTGACCCAGCACTGACTACTATAGCTGCAGGTATGGAGACCCAGCACAGACTGTTGAGGGGGCTGCAAAACAGGCCCAGAGAGAGGCCTGAGGAGAGAAGCAGGGTCTGATTCGTAGCCTCTGTAGCAGCTGTTGATCAGTACTTGCCTCTCTCTTTCTGTGTGTAACTGGTCAGCAGCCATGCCTCCATTTTTCTCCAAGCCTCCATTGGGGATGCTGATCAGGCCCGCCTTTCTGATCAGGCCTCATTGATAGTCCCAAAGACACTGACTGGCATAAAAACTGACCAATCAGACAAAATCTGGCTCAACTGTAAGGAACTAAAGGCTACCTAGGAAGTGGAACTTTTGATGCTGACTGGCATAGAAACTGACTAATCAAAACTAAATTGGCTAGCAGAGGAGGGAAGTTGGGTGTGAGATCAGGGTAGCAGGGGAGGGCAATTGGGGAAGGACCAAGCTTGCAGAGGAGGGTAGTTGGGGGCACCCAGACCAGCACGAGTGGGCAGTTGGGGGTAACCAGGCCAGCACGGGAGGGCAATTGGGGATGAGATCAGGCTGGCAGGGGAGGGCAATTGGGAGTGAGATGAGGCTGGCAGGGGAGGACAGTAGGGGTAAAATTAGGCTGGCAGGGGAGGGCAGTTGGGAGCGACTAGGCCAGCAGGGTAGGGCAGTTGGGGCAATCCGGCCAGCAGGGGAGCAGTTAGGTATTAATCAGGCCGACAGGGGAGCAGATAGGGGGTAATCAGGCTGACAGACAGAAACGGTTAGGGGCAATCAGGCAAGCAGGCAGGCAGACAGGGGAGCAGTTGGGAGCCAGGAGTCCCAAATTGTGAGAGGGATGTCCAACTGCTGGTTTATGCCCATTCCTGTGGCAGTCATATATCTCCCAAGGGGTCCCAGGTTGGAGAGATTGCAATGAGGGACATCCCTTCTTCCCCCACAGTGCATGATTTTTGTGCACTGGGCATCTGTCAGGTTATAATGTTCTTTATTATCCATAAATGACAGATCATGTGGTATTTCCTTTCACAAACTGGCTTATTTCACTTAGCATAATGCTCTCCATTTCCATCCATGCTGCGGCAAATGATAAGAATTCCTCCTTTTTTATAGCAGCAGAGTATTCCATTATGTAGATGTACCACATTTAAAGAAAACATTTTTAATGTATTGCATGTATACATATCTTCCCATTCCCTCCCTTCACTCCCATGCATACCCTAAGTCCCCAATGTCTTGTATTCATTGGTTATGCTTATATGCATGCATACAAGTCCTTTGATTGATCTCCTATCTACCCCACCTCTTCCTAACCTTCCTACTGTAAGTTGACAGTCTATTTGATGCTTTACTGCCTCTGTATGTATCTTTTTGTTCATCAGTTTATAATATTCTTTTTTTTTCAAATATATTTTATTGATTTTTCACAGAGAGGAAGAGAGAGTGATAGAAAGTCAGAAACATCGATGAGAGAGAGACATCGATCAGCCGCCTCTTGCACACCCCACACTGGAGATGTGCCCGCAAGCAAGGTACATGCCCCCGACCGGAATCGAACCTGGGACCTTTCAGTCCGCAGGCCGACGCTCTATCCGCTGAGCCAAACCGGTCTCAGCAGTTTATAATATTCTTTATTATCCATAAGTGAGTTGAGATCAGGTGGTATTTTACTTTCATTGACTGGCTTCTTTAACTTAGCATAATGGTTTCCAGTTCTAGCAAGGTTGCTGAAAATGGTAAGAATTCCTTCTTTTTGATGGCAGCATACTATTCCATTGTGGAGATGTACCATAGTTTTCTGATCCACTCATCTGACGGGCACCTAGGCTATTCCCAAATTGTAGCTATTGTAAATTGTGCTGCTATGAACATGGGGGTGCATAAATCCTTTCTGATTGGTGTTTCTACTTTCTTAGGATATATTACTAAAAGTGGAATTGCTGGGTCAAATGAGAGTTCCATTTTTACTTTTTTGAGGAAACTCCATACTATTCTCCACAGTGGCTGCACCATCTGCATTCCTACCAGCACTGTATGAGAGTTCCTTTTTCTCTGCATCCTCGCCAACACTTGTCATTTGTTAATTTGTTGATGATTGCCATTCTGATAGGTGTGGGATAGTACAGCATTGTCATTTTGATTTGCATCTCTCAGATAATTAGTGACTTTGAGCATGCCCTTGACGGAAATCGAACCTGGGACCTTTCAGTCCACAGGCCGATGCTCTATCTAAACCGGTTTCGGCCTTTGTCCATTTTTTTATTGCATCATTTATCTTCCTTTTATTAAGTTATATAAATTGGCTGTAGATGTTGGAGATTAAACCTTTACAAATATGTTCTTCCATACAGTGGGCTTTCTTGTTGTGTTGATGGTTGCTTTTGCTCTGCCAAAGCTTTTTATTTTTATGTATTCCCATTTGTTTCTTTTCTCTTAAGCTTCCATTGCCCTTGGAGCAGTATCAGTGAAGAAATTCTCTTGGCATATGTCTGATATTTGGCTGCCTGTGTATTGCTCTAGTATTTTTATGGTTTCCCGACTTATGTTTAAATCTTGTATCCATTTGGAGTTTATTTTTGTGTATGGTGTAAGTTGGTGGTCTAGTTTCATTTTTTCATGTTTCTCTCCAATTTTCCCAACACCATTTGTTGAAGAGACTGTCTTGACTCCATTTTATCTTCGTGCCTCCTTTGTCAAATATTAATTGAGCATAGTGGTTTGGGTTGATTTCTGGGTTTTCTATCCTATTCCATTGATCTATATGTCTGTTCTTATGCCAGTACCAGGCCGTTTTTAGAACAGTGGCTTTGTAATACAGGTTGAAATCTGGCATTGAGATCCCACCAACTTAGTTCTTCTTTCTAAGGATTGCTGCAGCTATTCGGGATCTTTTTTTATTCCAGATGAATTTTTGGAAAGTTCATTCTAGGACTATGAAGTATGCCTTTGGTATTTTCATGGGGAATGTGTTGAATTTATAAATTGCTTTAGGTAGAGTGGACATTTTGATGATATTGGTTCTCCCAATCCATGAACATGGTATGTTCAACCATCTGTTTATGTCTTCCTCTATCTCTTTTTTTAATGTTGTGTAGTTTTCTGCGAATAGGTCTTTTACCTCCTTAGTTAAGTTTATTCCTAGGTATCTTAATGTTTTTGGTGTGATGGTAAATTGGATTGCTGTTTTAGTCTCTCTTTCTGTAAGTTCATTATTGGTATAAGGAAATGCCAAGATTTCTTGGTGTTAATTTTGTATCCTGCTACATTGCCCAATTCATTTATTAAGTCTAATAATTTTATGATGTAGTCTTTAGGGTTTTCTATGTACAGTATCATGTCATCTGCAAATAAGGACAGTTTTACTTCTTCTTTTCCTATTTGGATGCTTTTTATTTCTATTTCTTGTCTGATAGCAATGACTAATACTTTCAACACTATGGAGTGGTGAGAGTGGGCATCCTTGTCTTGTTCCTGTTTTTAGGGGAAGTGGTTTTAGTTTTTGCCCATTGAGTATGATGTTAGCTGTGGGTTTTTTATATATGGCTTTTATTATGTTGAGGTATGATCCTTCTATTCCCACCTTGCTGAGAGTTTTTATTAAGAAATGGTGTTGGATTTTGTCAAATGCCTTTTCTGCATCAATTGATATGACTATATAATTTTTATCTCTCAATTTGTTTATGTGATGTATTACATTTATTGATTTGCAGATATTGTACCATCCTTGCATCCCTGGGATAAATCCTGCTTGGTCATGGTGTATGATCTTTCTGACGTACTGCTGGATTCGATTTGCTAGAATTTTGTTGAGGATTTTGGCATCTATGTTCATGTGGAAAATTGGTCTGTAATTCTCTTTCATTGTGTTATCTTTATCTTGTTTTGGTATTAGGATGATGCTGGCTTCATATAAGGAGTTTGGAAGTGTTCCTTCCTCTTGAATTTTCTGGAATAGTCTGAGAAGAATGGGTTTTAGTTCTTCTCTGAATGTTTGGTAAAATTCCCCTGTGAAGCTGTCTGGCCCTGGGCTTTTGTTTCCTGGAAGCTTTTTGATGACTGCTTCAATTTCTTCCATAGTTATCAGTGTGTTGAGATTTTTAGAATCCTCCTATGTGAGTTATGGAAAGTTGTATTTTTTCTAGGAATCTGTACATTTTCTCTAGATTGTGAAATTTGTTAGAATAGAGTTGTTCAAAATATTTTTTAACAATCCGTTGTATTTCTGTGGGGTCTGTAGTTATTTTACCTCTCTCATTTCTGATTTTGTTTACTTGGGTCCTCTCTTTTTTCTTCTTGGTGAGCCTGGCTAGAAGTTCATCAATCTTTTTTATTTTGAAGAACCGGCTCTTAGTTTTGTTATTTTTTGTTTCGTTTTCTTGGTCTCTATGTCGCTCATTTCTGCTCTGATCTTTATTTTTTCCTTCCTTCTGTTCACAGTGGGCTTTTCTTGTTGCTGTCTTTCTAATTTTTTGAGTTGTTGAGTTAGGTGATTATTACCATTTTTTTCTGTTTTTTTGAGGTAGGCCTGTAGAGCTATAAACTTCCCTCTCAGCACTGCTTTGATTGTGTCCCATAGCATTTGTGTTGTTGTATTTTTATTGTGATGAGTCTCCAGAATTTTTAAAATTTTTTCTTTTATTTGATTTATAACCCAGTCATTGTTTAGTAACATGTTATTCAACTTCCAAGTGTTTGAATTTTTTGGGATGTTTTTTATTGTAGTTTATTTCTAATCTTATGCCATTGTGGTCTGAGAAAATGCTTGATATGATTTCAATATTTTTGAATTTGGGGAGACTTTGCTTATGACCCAATATGTGGTCTATTTTTCAGAATGTCCATGTGCACTTGAGAATAATCTATATTCTGGGGTGAAATACTCTGAAGATGTCAATTAGGTCCATCTGAACTAGTGAGTTATTTAGAGTTGCTCTTTCTTTGCTGATATTTTTTGTAGAGGATTTGTTCAGAGATGTCAGTGGTGTATTAAAATCCCCTATCATAATTGTATTATAGTTGATCTCTCCCTTCATATCCTCCAGGGTTTATTTTATTTTATTTTATTTTTTTATGTATTTAGGGCTCCTATGTTAGGTGCGTATATGTGTACCAGAGTTATATCTTCTTGATGAATTGTTCCTTTTAGTATTATGTAGTGGCCTTCCTTATCTCTTGTTATAGCCTTTACTTTGAGGTCTATTTTATCACATATAAGTATTCCTACCCCAGCTTTTTTCTCATTTCTAGTTGCCTGAAAAATGTTTTTCCATCCCTTCACTCTCAGTCTGTGTGAATCCTTTTCTCTGAGGTGGGTCTCTTGTAGACAGCAAATGTATGGGTCCTGTTTTCTTAACCATTCAGCTACCTTATGTCTTTTGATTGGTGCATTTAATTCATTTATGTTTAATGATATTATTGACAAGTTCATGTTTGTTGTCATATTTTGCCTTAGTGTTTTGTTTTGTTTTTGCCTTTCTCTTTCTTTCTTTCTTTCTTTTTTTTTTTACATCAGTCCCTTTACCATTTCTTGCATTATTGGCTTGGTAGTGATAAACTCTCTTAGCCCTTTCTTGTCTGTAAAGCTCCTGATTCCACCTTCAATTTTGAATGATAGACTTGCTGGGTATAGTATTCTTGGGTTCAGACCCTTGTTTTGCATCACTTTATATATTTCATTCCATTCCCTTCTGGCCTGGTGTGTTTCTGTTGAGAAATCAGATGATATTCTAATAGGAGATCCCTTTAGGTAACTTTCTCTCCCTCTGGAAGCCTTTAAGATTCTTACTTTGTCATTAGTGTTGCCAATTTTATTATGATGTGTCTTGGTGTCGGTTTTGGGGGTTCACCTTGTTTGGGACTCTGTGTACTTCTTGGACTTTCATATTTTTTTCCTTGCCAATATCAGAGAAATTTTCTGTCATTATTTCTTCAAATATGTTTTCTATTCCTTGCTTTTCTTCCACTCCTTCTGGTATCCCAATTAAGCGTATGTTGTTTCGTTTTGTGTTGTCCCAAAGCTCCCTTAGGCTCTCTTCTTGTTTTTTAAATCTTTTTTCCAGTTGTTGCTGTGTGTTTTTTCCTACCTTGTCTTCTAATTCGCTGATGTGGTCCTCAGCCTCTTGTAGTCTACTGTTTAGGCCTTCCATTGTGTTCCTTATTGCAGCTATGTCGTTCTTTATCTCCTCTTGGTTTCGTTTCATGTTGGTGACATTCTCATGCAACTCCTTATAGTTCTCATTGAGTTGTGTGATATTGTCGTTGAGTTGTGTGTATTTGTCTTCCATCCGTTTAAACATCTTTAAAACCATTACTCTGAATTCCTTCTCTGAAAGGCTGCTCACTTCAATTTCATCTAACTCTCTTTCTGGTGATTACTCTTTTTCTTTCCTTTTATGAGATTGCTTTTACATCTTCCCATGTTTTCCTGTAATGTTTTAATTGTAGACCCAATTGCTTTACGACCCAAGCTTTTTTTTGTGGGGCGGATGGTGCTACTGGTGTATTTTCTCAGTTCTCCTGTGTTTGTTAATTTATTATAGTTTTCTACTTCAGGTATTTGGGTTCTCTTGATGTAGATCTGTGAGCTTGAGCAGCACAACTGTGGTGTCTAGAAGTCGGCAGCCGTGTAGAGGAGTGTCCCTATTTTTGCTGTTTTGCACCATTAGTTGAGATTACGCATGCCCAGCAGGGATACACAGTGACACCAAGGACCCGTCTGTCAGGGTGGTGTGTTTCAGGAGCCTACACTCTGGAGAGTCGTGGCTGTGTTGTCCAGAGTTAAAAAGTCACACCCACGGGGGTTCCCAGTAGCTCCCAGGCACTGTTTAGGGGGAGGACCACCAGAAACTTGCTGCAGAAAACCCACCTTGGGTGGCGGCCTCGAGGGCACACCACAAACGCAGGTGACTGTGGAGATCCACAAACCAGATAGGAGGGCACGCCACAGACAGGATGACCAGAACATGCAAACACAGGGACTAGGGTACTTTGCAAACTGTCACACAAATGGCCTGCGAACTGTCATGCAAACTGTCTCGCAAATGGTGCGCACGCTGGCACGCAAACTGGTGTGAAGGCATGCTGCAGACTGGGAAATATGCAGGCGGGGACTAGTGTGTAGCCACAGCTGAAACCCTGGCACAGCCAAAACCGTGGTGCAGGCATACGGTGTATGTACACTCGGTGACCCACGCACACTCGGCAACATTGGAGATTGCAAGCCTGGACCCGTGTGCGGCTGCATGTCACTGGGGTTGAGGAGGCTGCACAGACTGCTTTGGATGCAGAGGTCCCAGGGTCCGCAGGTCTGCAGGGTCTGCGGGTCTGTGGGACTCTGGCTGGAGTTGCTGTTGGGTTGCAGGGCAGCTCCAATGCCTGTCTGCCTGGCAGTGTTGGTGAGCTCCCAATGAAAGGTAGTCTTTTTTTTTTTCAAGATGGCATGGGCTCCGCGCCCTATTACCTCAGTCCAGGGAGTGAAAGCCGTGGTGACAGTCTCTCCTTGTCCAAGAGAGCCTGAGCTGCCAGCCCCCACTACTCCCGTGAGATTCAACTGTCCCTCACTCAATCACACACCCACCACACCCCTCCATACACTCTCCTTCTGTCCCCTCACTCACTTCCTCTCCCTCACCTACGTCCTGCCAGCCGCCATCATTCGCAGATTTTCCTATTGAGATGTTTAGATTCTTCCTGATTGGGTTTTGAAAGGTTATATTTTTCTAGGAATATGTCCATTTCTTTTAGGTTATCCAGTATTTGGAATAAAGTTATTCAGAGTATTTTTTAATAATCCTTTTTATTTTTGTGGGGTCTATTGTTATTTCACCTCTTTCATTTCTGATTTTGTTTATTTGGATTCTCTCTCTTTGCTTCTTGATGAGCCTGGCTAGAGGTTCCTGTTTATCCTTCCAAAGAACTAGCTCTTGGTGTTATTGATATTTTGTATTGTTTCTTTAGTCTCTATGTCATTTATCTCTGCTCTGATCTTTATAATTTCCTTCCTTCTGCTTACATTGGGCTTTTCTTGTTGCTCTCTAACTCTTTTGAGTTGTAGTGTTAGGTCATTTATTACCGTTCTTTCTTGTTTTTTGCAGTAGCCTTGTAGAGCTATAAACTTTCTTCTCAAGATTGCTTTCAGTGTGTCCCATAGATTTTGTATTGTGTTTTCATTGTCATTCGTTGCCAAGATCTTTTTTATTTCTTCCTTGATCTCTCTGGTAACCCAGTCATTATTTAATAGCATGCTGTTTAGTCTCCATGTGTTTGATTTCTTTCGATTGTTTTTATTATAGTTGATTTGCACTTTTATACCACTGTGATCTGACAAGGTGGATGATGTGATTTCTGTGTTCTTAAATTTGAAGTCTGCCTATGACCCAGCATATGGTCTATCTTTGAAAATGACCCATATGCACTTGAGAAGAATGTATATTCTGTTGCTTTAAGGTGGAATGTTCTGAAGATGTCAATTAATTCCATCTGGTCTAGTGAGTCATTTGGGATTGATCTTTCTTTGCTGATTTTTGATTAGAGGATTTGTCCAATGGTGGTAGTGGGGTATTAAAGTCTCGTACTATGATTGTATTGCTGTCAGTCTCTCCCTTGATATTCTCCAGGAGTTTTTTTATGTATTAGGGTATCCTGTATTGGATGCGTATATGTTTACCAGAGTTATTTCTTCTTGTTGGATTGTTACCATTGGTATTACAAAGTGCCTTTCTTATGTCTTGTTATGTCCTTCACTGTGAGATCTAATTTGTCAGATATAAGTACTGCTACTCCAGCTTTTTTTTTTCATTTCCATTCGCCTAAAAAACCTCTTTCTATCTCTTCAATTTCAGTCTGTGTGCGTCTTTTTTTCTGAGGTTGGTTTCTTGTAGACAGCATATATATGGGTCGTGTTTTCTTATCCAATCTTTTACCCTATGTCTTTGGATTGGGGCATTTAATCCATTTACATTTAAAGTTATCATTGATAGGTGTTTCTTTGTTGCCATTTTTATTCTTTACGCCTGTGTTCCTTCTTCACTTCCTATTTATTTATTTATTTTTTTTACAGCAGACCCTTCTGCATTTCTTGCATTGCTGGTTTGATGGTAATAAATTCCCTTAGTTCTTTTTTGTCTGTGAAGCTCTTGATTTCACCTTCAATTTTGATTGAAAACCTTGCTGGGTATAGGATTCTTGGATTCAGACCCTTAGCATGACTTTGTATATTTTATTCCATTCCCTTCTGGTGTGATGAGTTTCTGTTGAGAAATCACTCTAATCTAATGGGTGTTCCTTTGTAGGTAACTTTCTGTCTTTCTCTGGCTGCTTTTAAATTTTTTACTTTGTTGTTGGTGTTTGCCAATTTAATTATGATATGCCTTGGTTCGGTCTTTTGGGGTTCATTTTTCTTGGGACTGAGCTTCTTGGATTTGTGTGGTGTTTTTCTTTCCTATATCAGGGAAGTTTTCTGTCATTATTTCTTCAAACAGCTTTTCTATTTCTTGCTCAGTTTCCTCTCCTTCTTGCACCTCTATTATGCACATATTATTTTGTTTTGTGTTGTCCCAAAGTTCCCTTAGGCTCTTCTCCTGCTTTTTATTTTTTTTTCTAGAAGTTTTCATATCTTGTCTTCTAATTGATTCGATCCTCTGCTTCTTCTAGGCTACTGTAGATCCTTTTTAGTGAGTTCTTTATAGCAGCAATGTCATTTTTCATTTCTTCTTGGTTCTTCTTCATTTCCTCATGGTTCTTATTCATATTGTCAAATTTGTCTTTCATTCACCTTATGACTATTTCTCTGAATTCTTTCTCTGGCAGGTTGCTTACCTCTATTTCGTTTACTTCCTTTTCTGGTGATGCTTGCTTTTCTTTCATATGTGGCATGTTTATTTGTCTCCCCATGGTCTCTTCTCCAGGTGTCTGGTTCTGTAGTTCTCTCTCTTCTCATTCCAGGCGAAATTCAACCTTTCCGTGATGGAGTGTAGAGCTCTTTTGAATCGTGAGTTTCTGCCAATTGGGGACCGGTGTTCTGGGGTTTACAGCTGCTTGGTGGAGCTGCATTTATAGATTCTCAGGCTTCTGGTAACATCCATCCTCCTGTTCAGGATGGCACAGTCTCCCCGTCCAAGCTGGTCTGCTGGACGATTTTTGATCGCTGTTTCAATTTCTTCCATAGTTATTGGCCTATTCAGGTTTTTTGATTCTTTTTGGTTTAGTTTTGGGAGCTTGTATTTTTCTAAAAATATGCCCTTTCATCTAGTTTTTCCATTTTGTTGGAGTAGCGTTGTTCATAATATTTTTTTTCATAATCGTTTGTGTTTCTATGAGATCAGTTGTTACTTCAATTCTTTCAATTTTCATTTTGTTTATTTGGGTCTTTGCTTCTTTGTGAGCCTGAGTAGAGGTTTATCAATCTCTTTTTTCTTTTCAAAGAACTAGCTCTTGTTGGGATCGGTTTGGCTCAGTGTATGGAGCGTCGGCCTGTGAACTGAGGGGTCCCAGGTTCAATTCTGGTGGAGGGCATATGCCTTGGTTGTGGACAAGTTCCCAGTGGGGGGCATGCAGGAGGCAGCTGATCATTGTGTCTCTCTCTCATTGATGTTTCTAACTCTGTTCCTCTTCCTTCCTCTCTATAAAAAATCAATAAAATATATTTTTAAAAACAGAAGAAAAAAGAAGTAGGTCTTTGTTTGGTTGATGTTTTGTATTGTTGCTCTGTTTCTATGTTGTTTATCTTCGCTCTGATCTTTATTATTTTCTTCCTTCTGCTTATGCTGGGCTTTTTCTTCTTGCTCTCCTTCTAACTCTTTGAGTTGTATGGTTAGATAATTTATTATTATTTTTTCTGTTTTTTTGAGTTAGACCTGTACAGCTATGAACTTCCCTCTCAGGACTGCTTTTATTGTGTCATGTGGATTGTGGATTGTTGTTTTTTCATTGTTATTTGTTGCCATGATTCTTTTTATTTCTTTTTTAGTATCATTGGTAACCCATTCATTGTTTAATAACATTTCATTTAGCCTCCTGGTGTTCGATTTTTTAAATTTTTTTTATTGTAGTTGATTTCTAGTTTTATGCCATTGTGATCTGAGAAGATGCTTGATATGATTTCAATCTTTTTGAATTTGTAATGTTTTTTCCAGTGTCCCAGTATATGGTCTATATTTGAGAATGATCCCTGTGCACTTGAGAAGAATGTATATTCTGTGGCTTTGGATTAAATATTCTGAACATGTCAATTAATTCTATCTGATCTAGTGAGTCATTAAGGACTGATGTTTCTTTGCTGATTTTTTGTTTAGAGGATTTTTCTAGTGGTATTAGTGGGATATTAAAGTCCCCTAATATGATTATATTGCTATCAATCTCTCCCTTGATATTCTCCAAAAGCTTTTTTTATGTATTTGGGTACTCTTATATTGGGTGTGTATACGTTTACCAGAGATATATCTTCCTGTTGGATTGCTTTCTTTAGTTTTATGAAGGGCCTTCCTTATCTCTTGTTTTGTCCTTCACTTTGAGATCTAATTTGTGAGATATAAATATTGCTACCCCAGCTTTTTTTCCATTTCCATTTGCCTGAAAAACCTTTTTCCATCCCTTTACCCTCAGTCTTTGTGCATCTTTTTTTCTGAGCTGGACTTCCTGTAGTCAGCAGATGTATGGGTCATGCTTTCTTATTCTATTCAGCTACCCTATGTCTTTTGATTGGGGCATTTAATCCATTTACATTTGAAGTTACTATTCATAGATACTTGTTTGTCACCATTTTAATTTTTTATACCTGTGTTTCTTCTTTGCTTCCTATTTCTTGTTTTTACAGCAGACCCTTTAGCATTTCTGGCATTGCTGGTTTGGTGGTAATAAACTCCCTTATTCCTTTTTTTGTCTGTGAAGCTCCTGATTTCACCCTCAATGTTGATTGATAGTCTTGCTGAGTACAGTATTCTTGGATTTGGACACTTTGTTTGCATTATTTGGTATATTTCATTCCATTCCCTCCTGGCTTGATGTGTTTCTGTTGAGAAATCAGTCAGTAGTCTGATAGGGTATCCTTTGTAGGTAACTTCTTGCCTCTTTCTGGCTGTTTTTAAGATTTATACTTTGTTTTTGGTGTTATCCAATTTAATTAAATGTGCCTTTGCTTTGGTGTTTGGGTTCATTTTGATTAGGACTCTGAACTTCTTGGACTTGTGTAAGTTTTGTCTTTTCTATATCAGTGAAGTTTTCTGTCTTTATTTCTTTAAACCGGTTTTTCTTTCTTTGCTTAGTTTTTTCTCCTTCTTGCACCCCTGTTATGCGGATAATCTTTTGTTTCTTGTTGTCCTAAAGTTTTCTTATCCTCTCCTCTTGTTCTTTAAGGTGTTTTTTTTCCAGATGCTGCTCTGCTTGGGTATTTTTTCCTACCTTGTCTTCTAGCTCACTGATGTGGTCTTCCGCCTCTTTTAGTCTACTTTTAATGCTTTCTATTGAATACTTTATTGCAGTGATATCATTTTTCATTTCTTCTTGGTTCTTCTTTATTTCTTCTTGGTTCTTACACATATTGTTGAATTTGTCTTCCATTCTTTTCAGTGACCTTATAACCATTTCTCTGAATTCTTTCTCTGACTTATTGTTTGTTTCAAGTTCATATACTTTCTTTTCTGGTGCTGTCTCCTTTGCTTTTATATATGGGATATTTCTTTGTCCCCTTGTTCTCTTCTCTCCGGGTGTCTGGTCATGTAGCTCTCTATCTCCTGTGCTAACTTAAAAGCATAAAATACAACACAACACGCACAACACCTATGATCCTTAACACAAATGTACTCATGATACTAATAACCCTAAATAAAGGTGACCACCAGAGAAAAGCAAATTAGGGGATTAAAAAGAGAGACAGAGAGTGGAAAAATGACATTGAGGAAAGAAAATATAGCAAGAGAGAAAAGAAAGAGAATAAAAAAGAAGGTGGGGTGGCGACTATTTATATGGAGAGAAAACTCAGTAGAACAATAAGTAATAAAAAAAATGCAACGAATACCGAGAGATGAATGCAAAATAATAACAAGTGAGGAGAGGAAAAACAGAAGAAAATAAAAGAGAAACAAACATGGAAACAAATGAAAAAAGACAACCTAATCAACTGTCTAACAAGCAACAATAGGACAGGGAGGAAGAAGGACAAAACCAAACAAAAGAAAACAAAAACATAAAACAAAGATAAAAAACAAAGAACAAACAAAAAAGGGGAAGGGAGGAAAATTTGGATAGTGAAGAAAGAGAAGAGAAAAATGTCTATGGACTTGGAGCAAGGAATCAAATTAGATATATAAGTTGAATGAATTTTAACAGGCTAAAAAGAAGGAACAGGGCAAATATAAAGCAGGAGTAACAGGACAACAAAAGGGGAAAAGTGAGGAAGAGAGTGTTGGCATAACAATAAAGTTGACAGAGTAAAATAATGCTAAAAGAAAAATGGAAATAGAATGTCGAACTTTAATTCTAAAATAACATAAAATAAAAAAAGAGAAAATGAAATGAAACTTTAAGAAGGTAAAATAATAGTAATAATATTGCTTAAAAATAAAAACATAATCATTAAAAAGGTAAAATCAAGTGAGGAAAAAATTTAGTTTCTTAAGTAAAGGGTAAAAAATAAAAATGTACAATAGTGAAGGTCATTTATGTCCTCCAGTGTTCTGTTTGGCACACCTCTTTCTTTTCAGGTAGTCAGGATAGTATTGAAGTTCCCTGAGTTCCACCACTCCTCTGCGTCGTAAACCACAATCCTATATTCAAGCATGCAGTATTTCTTTGTTTCTTAGCCTATCTTTACTTGTATAGTATTTACGTAAGAGTAAATTTGTTATTCAACCCCTGGGTGGCAATGTTTCTGTATTGACATCTGGGGCTGTAAGTCCTCTCTTCCCAGTATTTAAATTTGTTTTAATAGTGGGGAGAGAGGACTTACAGCCCAGGATGTGCTGGCCACATTTGAAGTGTTTAGTAACCATTAGTGAATACTCAAACTTAATACTGGTTTGGGGGAATGGACTACCCCAGAGCTGGTTTTCTGATCATTTCTCCCTGCTCTGATTCCCAGGTTCCACAAAAACAACTTTCCCCTGTAGTCTCTGAGAGTGTTTTTAGTTGGGTGATCCTATGTACTGGGCATAGTAATCAAAAGCAAGGATTTAAAGAGAAAAAAGAGCCAGAGTAAGCTGCGAACTTGCGACTTTTTTGCCCCGGTACTGCATGTGATTCTGCTTATATCTCTGTGCACAATCTTTTTTCCCTGGCACAACACAGCTGGTATACTGATAAAACTTAAGGCTGTCTTTTTGTGTTCAGCCCAGCTATGGATTGATTTCTAGAGTTCCCTTCTGCCAGCAGACCTGTGGACCCCCTTCCACATTTGTGGACTATGCTGGCCCCAACAGCTGCGGGGCACAGACTTCATCTGTACCTCTAGATCCTGCTGCGTGCATTTCTCCCTCCAGCCTGGATTGCAGACCTCACCTTCCTCTGGGTGAAATCTTACCTTTCCATAACAAGGTGCAAAGCTTGTCTGAGTCCGAGTATTTGTGCTGTTTGAGACCTGGTGTTCGTGGGTTTGCAGCTAATCCCTGGGTGTTGTGGTTGTAGGGTCCTGGCGGGTATCCATTTCCTCTTGGTTGAAAGTAAGGCTAAGCTTCTGATTTCAGCCACTCTCCCCTTCAAGCTGGCTTGGTCTCTGCAGCAGAGCTGGTGACTCTGGAGAGATTTCAGTAGCAGTGGAGGCTGCACGGTCAGGGGAGCCCAGTCCAGCAATCCCCAGCTACCCCTTGGAAAATATCTGTTCCTCACTCACAAATAGACACTCCCTAGACATCCACACACTCTCCTTTCGTTCTTTCACACACTATCTTGCAACCTGCCTTCCATCGGCAGCCATCTTCAGTTTCCCCTCATTACAACTCTTTAATCACATTAAGAAATATTTATTATTAGCTTCTGGAACATAAAAGTATTTTCAGAAAAGGTAACTTCTGGGTAGTTTGGAATTAATGGTATTTAGAATTCAAATGCAATTCTTTAAATTTTTTAATGGCAGATGTAGAGTACATTTTTATTATTGGGTTAGACTATAGGTCAGTTCATTTTGGAAGGAGAGCCTTGTGGTGTTCAGTGTTTTGAGTTGTTTGCAATTCTAGGCCATCATGAATAATGCTTTTTATAAACACTTGTGTACAATTTTTGTGTGAGTGTATACTTTCACTTTACTTGGGCAATTTTCACCTGTGAATGGAATTGCTAGGTCATCTGGTAACTACTGTTTTTAACTGCTGTGGAGTTCATGAGCTTCATTGCCTACCAGATGAGATCTCTTGCTCTGCCCCACATTTAAGAGTGTCCACATGATGGTTCCAACCTAACCTATATCTCCGTAATCTGCTGATTCACTACATTGTGGCCTAAGTTCCAAATAAGTCCAATTACCCAGTATTCCTAAAGTGCATCTTGCATTCTCATTCTAGAGCTTTTTCCTTACCTGCTGTTTAGAGTTTATTGGAAATACATACTCTGTAATCAAGTTTTCCCTGACTGTTTCCCACTCCCCCACTTAACACTCACAACACTTTATTCTTTTATGGCTCTTAACACTCTTTGCCCTATATCACCATTATTTGTGTCTTGTCTTATAAACCTGTGTTGTCCAATACAATAGCTAGCCATCACCTTGTGTGAGTTTGTCTTCTCTATATCAGGGTGAGATCATGGGATATTTATCTTTCTCTGGCTGGCTTATTTCACTTAGAATATTGGTCTCCAATTCCATCCATGCTGTTACAGCAAGTTAGGCTGAGATGTAGTTTTTTAGTCGTGCTGGCCACATTTGAAGTGTTCAATAACCCTTAGTGGCTACTACATGTGGGCAGAGCAGACACATTTCCATCTTCACAAAGTTCTATTGGACAACAGGTTTGTAGATTGGAAACTCAGAACAGGGACTATGACTTGCTTTTTTGTTTTCTCTCTAGCTTTTGCATAGTGCTTTGCTTCTCTTAAATTCAATTAAGAAAATGTTAGATCCTGGAACAGAATAGAGAAATAGTTTTGGGAAATACCACCTTCTTGAGAGTTAATAGTTGAACCAGAAAACTAGATTAAATATGTGAAGGACTCCACAATACTTACATTGTAGATTTGCCAGGAATGGGTTAAAAGTACAAGATAAAGGGATTGGCAATTGCCAATTTGGTTATTCTTAAACTATGGGGTAAAAATTCACAATTTATTCTCCTACTTACTTGTTATATACCTTTTTATTCTTGTTTTCTCTCTAGTCTGTTTTGTAGATCTGCACTGTTCAATGTGGTAGCCCCTATCCAAAGCCGAGTAAATTTAAATTTAATAAAACTAAAAAGTCAGATCTTACCCTAGCCACATTTTTTGGGGGTGCTCAGTAGTCCCCTTTTAGGTAATGACCACCATATTGGACCACACTGATAGAGAATATCTGAAGGATTGCAGAAAGTCTGCTGGACAGCATTGATCTAGACTTATCTATCTCTTAACTGTAGTTGTAGATATCATGGCAAAATTGGCATCTGCCTTTGATTTAGAAGTTTTAAAAAATTAGACAATTATTCAGGTAGTTGATGTCCCAGTCACCAATGCTGTTAGTTTATTCCTTATTTGCATTATAACTTGATACAAAGGTTAAGGATGTGACCAATGATATATTTTTTATATATTGAACTGTTTGATTGTGAATAGTCTGAGTCAGGTGAGCTGACAATCTAAGTGGTTTATTCTTGTATTTTGTCTTTGGAGTAGAGTTAGATTAGAATTTTGAGGCACATGTGTGTTTTTTTGTAAGATATTACTGGTGCTGGAGACTACAGTAAATAGGTCCAAGTCTCTGTTTTCTACCTAAATGAGGCTATATTCCAGTTTGGGGATGTGGTGGGGAAAGCTAAACAATTAGATGCATGTGCATTTTATGTGTTTTTATTTTTTAAATAGATCTTATTTTTTAGAGTTATAGCAAATTTAAGCAGACAGTATCAAGTATTATCTGTTGCCCACTCCATGTCCATTCTCTCCTTGTGCTGTTTTTGTTTTTTAATAAGTCTTTATTGTTCAGATTATTATATTTGTTCCTCTTTTTTCCTCCCATAGTTCCCCTCCACCAGGCTCCCACCCCTCCCTCTGCCCTTACCTCCCCCAGCATTGTCCTCCTCCATAGGTGTATTATTTTTGTCCATTCTTTCCCTGCACCCACCTCACCTCTTTCTCCCTGATAATTCTCAGTCCACTCTCTTTTTATGCCCCTGATTCTATTATATTAACCAGTTTATTTTGTTCATCAGATTTTTTATTGACTTGATTTTTAGATTCACTTGTTGATAGATATGTATTTGTTGTTCATAATTTTTATCTTTACCATTTTTTCTTCTTCCTCTACTTACCTTTTAGCATTTCATATAATACTGGTTGGGTGGTGATGAACTCCTTTAGCTTTTTCTTATCTGTGAAGCTCTTTATCTGCCCTTCGATTCTGAATGATAGCTTTGCTGGGTAGAGTAATCTTGGTTGTAGGTTCTTGCTATTCATCACTTTGAGTATTTCTTGTCACTCCCGTCTGGCCTGCATAGTTTCTGTTGAGAAATCAGCTGACAATCGTATGGGTGCTCCCTTGTAGGTAATTAACTGTTTTTCTCTTGCTACTTTTAATATTCTCTCTTTGTCTTTTGCTCTTGGTATTTTAATTATGATGTGTCTTGGTGTGGTCCTCTTTGGATTCCTTTTGTTGGAAGTTCTGTGTGCTTTCTGGACTTGTAAGTCTATTTCTTTCACCAGATAGGGGAAGTTTTCAGTCATTATGTCTTCAACTAGGTTTTCGGTATCTTGCTCTCTCTCCTCTTCTGGCACCCCTGTAATTTGGATATTGGTACTTTTGAAGTTGTCCCAGAGGCTCCTTACACTATCTTCATATTTTTGGTTCTTTTTTCTTTTTTCTTTTCCAGTTGAGTGTTTTCTGCTTCTTTGTATTTCAAATCTTTGACTTAATTCTTGCCTTCTTCTAGTCTGCTGTTAGTTCTCTGTATAATATTTTTTTATTTCAGTCAGTGTATGTTTAATTTCTAGTTGGTCCTTTTTCATCTCCTCTTGGGCCTCACTAAATGTGTTCATCTTTTCTAGGAAATTCTAGACAAACCTTATAACCGTGGGTTTGAACATTATATCCAGTCATTTGTTTCCCTTCATTTCTTTTGCTTGTGATCTGTTCCTTTGTCTCCGCATTTTGCTGCTTCCCTAAGTTGTTAGAGTAGCTTTATGTGCCAGATGTCCTATATGGCCCAGTAGCTCCGCTTCCCCAGTTACCTGAGGTGGACACTGTTGGTGCGCCCCTTTGTGGACTGTGTGTACAGCCTTGTTGTAGTTAATTCTTGATTGTTGTTGGTATCACTGGGGGGAATTGACCTTCAAGCCAATTGGTTCTGAGGATCAGCTGTGTCTATGCCAGGAGATTTTCTGTGTTGAAGTCAGCCTTATGATACAAGACTTGAAAAATTGCAAAAGCTTCTCTGTTGAGCTTGGATGGGGCGGAGTCTCAGGGCTGAGCAGAGACAGCCTTGACTTCCCATCAGCCCTGTCCTTCTCAGCTTTTGGGTTCAGCGTTCCTCAGTAATTGCTGCAGCCTTCTCTGTGTGTACGTACGCGTCTCCAGTCCTCTGTCTTTCCAGCTTCCCTGAGTTTCCATGCGCTCTGGGGACCCCTATGAGTCTGGGTCCCCAGGGTCTCACCTGAAACTGGGGTTCATTGCAGTCGGAAGTGGATTTCACCCCAGTTGGGAGATTCTATCTCCCTCCCACTAGAGAAAGCCAGCAGCACAATTAGCAGTCAGCCCATTGCTAGTGCCCTTAGGTGTTTCTAGACCTCTACCTTTTCGAGATTCCCTAAGTTTCCATTTACTCCCCTTTTCACCACAGCCCAGAATCCCCCCGTGTGAGTCTTTCCCAGAACTGGGGTTCTGTGCAGTCGGATCTGGGGTTCACTGTAGTTGGGAGTTTCTGTCTCCCTCCTCTAGAGGAAACCAGCCAGGCACCCTGCCGCCTGTCCTCTCCATGTGCGTGTCCTTGTACCTCAGCTTTTTGCAGCTCTTCTGAGTCTTTGTGAGCCCCTCTTTACTTCTAATTGTAGAATTTCCACTCAGCCAGCTTTCCTCTGGTTCTGGATAATGTCCATTATGTCTTTTAGTTGTAGTTTTGAAATTTTTGTGCGAGGCAGCAATTTAGGTGTTCACCTATGCCGCCATCTTGGTTTCTCTAATCCCCTGTGCTGTTTTTATTGTTAAATGTAAGGTTACTTTAATCATTACTGCCACATAAATCAGTGAATGACTTAATAGATGATAATTCTGATGTCTTAGTTACACTCACACTTTAAAAATACACTAGGTGATAAAATTCTGATGAGTTTGTTGGAGATAATAAGGATAATTGTTTCTGTTGCAAAGGGATAAAATCATAATTGTAGCTGTGCAAGTTCTTGAACTTTTTATGTAAAAAAAGGTTATGAATGATAGAACATTGAATGGGTAATGGAGTTGCTGGACTGTAGCTAATTTATCTTATTTTAGAAAAATATAAATATCTTAATTTACATTTAACAGAAGGTATTTAAGAAACAGAAAGGTGCAAAAAGAATATGAAACCCATCCCATCTAGAGAAAGTTCTTTTTTATATTTTTATTTCCTCGCAACCTTTTTTCTGTTTGTGGTGGGAGTGCCATGCCTGCAGTATTGTCCTGTTTTCTTTTGTTTTATTAACATTAACATTTTTTTTATTGTTTAGAGTATTACATGAGTCTCCTTTTAACCTCCACTGACCTCTCCACCACCAACTCGTCCTTCAAACACAAGCCCCCTATTATCTGTGTCCATTGGTTTTTCGCCTATGCATATATACAAGTTCTTTGGTTGATCTCCTATCCCTTCACCTCCTGCTTTCTCTCATAGGTTATCCAGTCTGTTTGATGCTTCTCTGTCTGGTTCTATTTTTGTTCATCATTTTATGTTGTTCATTATATTCCACAAATGAGTGAGATCATGTGATATTTATCTTCCTCTGGCTGGCTTATTTTGCTTAGAATATTGCTCTCCAATTTCATCCATGCTGTTATAATGGTAAGAATTCTTTTTTTATAACAGCATAGTATTCCATTATGTAGATGTACCATAATTTTCTAATCCACTCATCTGCTGATGGGCACATAGGGTGTTTCCAAATCTTAGCTATTGTAAATTGTGCTGCTATGAACATAGGAGTACATATATACTTTCTGATTGGTGTTTCTGTTTTCTTGGGATATATTCCTAGAAGTGAGATTACTGGGTCAAATGGCAGTTCTATTTTTAATTTTTTTAAGGAAATGATGTTGCAGAAGGTCTGCTGGACAGCATTGATCTAGACTTATTTATCTTTTAATTGTAGCTGTAGATGTCATGGCAAAATTGACATTTGTCTTTGACTTAGAAGTTAAAAAAAAGAGAATTCTCAGGGGGAAAGAGGTGAGGAGGGTGCAGGGAGAGAATGGACAAAAATCATTGTTCTCCACAATGGCTACACCAGTCTGCATTCCCACCAGCAGTGCAAGAGGGTTCTTTTTTTCCTCCACATCCTCTCCAGCACTTGTCATTTCTTGATTTGTTACTGATAGCCATTCTGACAGGTATGAGATGGTACCTCATTGTTGTTTTGATTTGCATCTCTTGGATGATTAGTGACTTTGAGCATGTTTTCATATGTCTCTTGACCTTCTGTATGTCCTCTTTCGAAAAGTGTCTATATAGGTCCTTTGTCCATTTTTTTTTATTGGGTTGTGTATTTTCCTTTTGTTATGTTGTATGACTTACCTGTAAATTTTGGAGATTAAACCCTAATTGGAGATAACATTGGCAAATATGTTCTCCCATGCAATGAACCTTCTTGTGGTTTATTTAGTTAATGGTTTCTTTTGCTATGTGGAAGCAAATTTAATTATGATGTAGTCCCATTTGTTTATTTTCTTCATAGTTTCCATTGTCCTCGGAGCTATTTCGGTAAAGATATTGCTATGACATATGTTTGCTATTTTGTTTCCTATGGAGTCTTCTAAGATTTTTATGGTTTCCCATCTTACATTTAAGTCCTTTATCCATTTTGAATTTATTTTTGTGTATTCTAGTTTGGTATTCTAGTTTTATTTTTTGCAAGTATCTGTATAGTTTTCCCACCACCATTTATTGAAGACACCGTCTTGTCTCCATTGAATGCTCTTCTCTCCTTTGTCAAATATTAATTGAGCATAATGGCTTTGGTCAGTCTCTGGGTTCTCTGTTCTGTTCCATTGGTCTATATGTCTGTTCTTGTGCCAGGACCAGGCAGTTTTGATATACTGATTTGTAATCTATATATATAAAAGCCTATGTAACCGTTACTACTGGTTGACCGATCACTATGATGTGCACTCAATGCTGGAGCTGCCCCCTTGTGATCAGTGCGCTCCCACAGCCAACCTTCCACTGCCGACCAACCTCCTGCAGTCCCTCCCTCCAACCGACTAACCTCTCTCAGTCACCACCCTTCCCCCAACTGGATGAGATGGTCCTGATGAGGTCCAACAGCTCGCCAGGCCAAGGAACCCCACCCATGCAAGAATTCGTGCACTGGGCTTCTAGTATTCTATATAACAAAGAGGTAATATGCAAATTGACTCTCAAGTCGTAACACCTTCACAAGATGGCTGTCCTGCCTAGCCCCTCCCCTGATCTCACCTCTGGTCAACCTCTCCCACCCCAATTGAGAATGGGGTGGCTAGCCAACCCTTTCACCTCTCTAGGCCCCTCACTTCAGTCAGTCAAGCCCCTACACTTTCCCAGAGCTGGGGGTACCTCAGGCAGGTTGCAGGCATGACATTGGCCAGAGGCAAAGGTCCTGGCTGTCCCTGGCCTAGAAAGTCCAGAAAACCTCAAAAAAACCAACATTACAGAAGAACAAGAAAAACCAAGCAACACTTAGAGAAATGGAGTTACACTTTATTACTATTACACCACTGGGCTCAGAGAAAAATGTCTTTCAAATTCTGGGCAATCACATGGAGGAAGCTATTCTTATTTATATGCTTTTAGTTTTTTGTCTCCCAAATATGGGGGGGTTCCGGACCTTCTGCAGACTTTACAAAGATCTTTGTGTAAGTTATTTTTGCAGCTTATAATCTTGAACATAGTACATAACTAATAGGGAGTAGCATTAGGCCCTTATGTCCGATGGCTAGCCTGCAAGGTCAGACAGCTAACTTTATCTTCCCTATTATTTACTCAAGCTAAAAATAATATTAATTTACAGAATAAGGGACTATCTAGAAAATAACAGAGATGACTACATAGAACAAGGGACTATATAAAAATAGCAGAGAATTTCAAACAGCAGTTTTTATACAAGATGGAAGTTACTGTGCTTCATTCCCCACTGATTTTATATGAATGAGTCAAATCATTTATCTTGTGGGCCTTTGTTGGAGAGGGATTTGTGTTGGTTTCTGAGGACTATGAGCTTGATTGAGTTATTTCTCTGTTGAATAAAGTTAGTGAACCAGTTTATAAGATAAGGGCCTGGAATGAGGGCCAGCAGTAATCTTTAGAGGGTCCAAAAAATCCTGGATTCTCTGTTTTGCCTGGGCTATCTTAAGCCAGGTGTGATGAAGCCACATTGGGATCTTGTTGACCTTGATAGCCATGGGGATGGTCAAGATGGCAGTGTGGGTCCTTTCCAGGTAGGAGTCAGTCCTTGTGTGGAACATTTCTGTACTTTAACAGAGTCACCAGGTTGGAAGGCATGGACCACATCAGACGTTGGTGTAAGCAGAGTGTCTTAGATGTGCTTCTTGACTGCTTTCTAGGTAGACTGTAAAGCCTGTAAGAACTTAAGTAAAGGTTGGTTTTGGATTTCAGCTTTTCTAGATTGGGTATATAGTACTTACCTCTTAGAAGCTCTGCAAACTTAGTATGGTTCCATGTAAGCTGATGAGTTGAGTAGATCAGGATCTGGAAGAGTCACTAGAATCTGCAGCAGCCACACTGGTTTTAGGGCAGCCTCCTGGGCTGCTTTGTCTGCTTCCTTGATAAGTATAGTAGCTGCTGCTACTGCCCTGGGGCAGGTGGGCTACCTAGATATAATGGGATTAAGTCTTTTGGATAAGTAGGCTATGGGCCTTTTCTAGGGATCAAGACTTTGGGTGAGAATCCCATTGGCTATGCCCCTTGTCTCACATATGTATAGTTGGAAAAACTTAGGTGCATCTGGTAGCCCCAGTTGGTCCATCATCCTCACTCTATTCATGTCTGTCTTACTGCCTAATGTATTACTTCAAGGAACCTGACTGGGCCCTAATCGGTTGGCTCAGTGAATAGAGCATTGACTTGTGGACTGAAAGGTCCCAGGTTCGATTCCAGTCAAGGGCATGTACCTTGGTTATGGGCACATCCCCAGTGGGAGGTGTGCAGGAGGCAGCTGATCGATCTTTTTCTCTCATCGATGTTTCTAGCACTCTCCCTTCATCTCTGTAAAAAATATATATATATCAATAAAAATATATTTTAAAAGAAAAAGGAATCTGACTGAATTCTTTTAGGGAAAAAGGATGTTGGTGAGGCTCCTCTGGCTACTTTCATGCTGAAGAGGGGCAGAGTTTTCTTTCAGAGCCAAGAGATCCTTGCTGACTGTCAGAGGGACAATGAAGCCTGGGCACAGAAGGAGGTGGGATTATGAACTGGCAGAGACAAACTGTAACAAACTGTCTGGTGGAAGGGAAAGAAAACATTTCAGTTTTAATAACTTCTATTGAAATATCTTTCTCCTTAAAATTACACTTATGTTTATTAAAAAAGCTATCTATTGCAGTCAATTGTTCTGATTGTTTACATAAACAAAAGAATGTTAACTGACTACCTTTATCGGAATTTTATGATTGAATCTTAGTGTGCCCTGTAGGGCCAGGAAGCCAAGTCATCCAGTTGCCATCAGGACCGCCTGCAGAATCTGCTTGGTTTGGTGAATTTCTCACCTGTAGTGACTCCACCTGGGCCCTCGCCCTAGACTTTAAGGCCCAACTCAGCAGCCCTCCTACTTGTTGCAGCCTAGAGTGCATGGGGATTCTGCAGGGATGCAGAGGCACCCTTATTGCTCCCCTTCTAGGGTAGCTTAATATATCGCCATAACAATGGTGCTCATTGTGGGAAACTGGACACTTGCCAGTTACTCCCTGTCAACATAGGTCTATAGTCATTATGTCAGCTGCATAAAAATCTGTAAGAGAATCAAAGGTTAATATAATACCCTATCTAATAAAAAGGGAACATGCTAATTGATCATCATGCCCTCACAAAGATGGCAATGCCCACAGCCAATAATGAGGGAATATTTTAATTGACTGCCATACCCTCAAAGATGGCAGTGCCCATAGCCACAAGATAGCAGCGCTCAGTCCCCTCAGTTCCCCAGCCACCCAGGGCTGGCCCAAGGCACAGGCAAGCCTCAGATAGTGGCTTCCCAGCTGCCCAGGACTGGCCCAAGGGATATCCAAACAACTGAACAAGCAGGATGCATGGGGCAACCAGGCTGGCAGGATGGTTAGTGAGGGACAACCAAACAGTTGAACAAGCAGGCTGCATGGGATGACCAGCCCAATGGGGAGGCTGTGAAGAGTGACCAGGCTGGCATGGGGGCAGTTTGGGATGACCAGGCCAACAGGAAGGGCTGTTGGGGGGTGACCAGGCAGGCAGGGAGGGGGGGGGGAATCATTAAAATGTCACCAGGCTGGCAGGGGGGCAGTGGGAGTAACCAGGCCAGCAGGGAGGTTTTAGTTGGGGGCAACCAGGCTGGCAGGGGAGCAGTTGGGGGTGATTAGGCTGGCAGGGGTGCAGTGAGGTGTGACTAGGCTGATGGGAAGGCAGTTGGGGGCAACCAAGCCAGTGGGTGGGGCAGTTAGGGGTGACCAGGCCAGCAGGCGTCAGGGACAGTTGAGGGTGACCAAGCCAGCAGGGGAGGTGCAGTTAGAGGTAACCATACAGGCATGGGGGCAGTTGGGGGTGATTTGGCTGGCATAGGGGGGCGGTGAGGGGTGTCTAGGCTGGTGGGGGACATTTGGGGGCAACCAGACCAGCAGGGGGGGGCAGTTGGGGGTGACCAGGCTGGCAGAGGAGGGTCAGTTTGGGGTGACCAGGCTAGCAGGAGGGACAGTTATGGGTGACTAGGCCAGCGGGGAAGGGGCAGTTAGGAGCAGCCAGGCCAGCAAGGGGGGTTAGTTGGTGATGACCTGGCTGGCAGCGGGGGCAGTTAGGGGACACCAGTCAGGCAGGCAGGCAGGTGAGCAGTTAGGAGCCGGTGTTCCAGGATCGTGAGAGAGATGTCCAACTTGCTAGAGGCCTGAAAAAAGCATCCCACAAAGCCGTTAAAAATGAAAAGTTAGCAGAAATTACCCAGGAAAGTCATAAAAATCTGGCAGTCTTTCTTTCTCACCTTACACAGGCCACGAGAAAATACATCAGTCTTAACCCAACAAGCCTTAGCAGAGGAGAAAAGGATAGTGGTCTAGCCTTTGTTTAAACTTCTCTGGGTTACAACCTTTATAAATTTTATACCTTTAAATTAACCTTAAGATTTAAAAAATTTTAACCCAATATAATGAAATCATAAATCAGGGAAGAACAAATTAAAAGTTCTCTACTGTATGAATGTAGACAGAAATTTCATTAGCTAAGTGGGCTAATTCCCTCTGATCTAGAGCAAGAATGACCTTGAGAAAAGAATTCTTAGCCATTGCTTGGGACAGCTGCAGTCTGTCACAGTGTTCAGCCTCACCATACACAATTAGGCTTCCCCTGAAGGGGAGTTTGCCCTCTCTTTAAACAAATTAAATAATAGAAAGAGATAACAAATGCTCTCATGTGTACAGTTAGACGGCACAAAGTAGCTTTTGATTCACAGGGGCTCTCACACTTACATTCATACACCAGTATGAATTTTGGGTTTTGACTTTCACCCTCAGAAAGTCCCTGATGCAAATATTTTGCCTAAGTATTTATCAGATTTTTCTGCCCCCCAAGGCATGCCTGAACTTGGAATGCACATTGGTAGACACTCAGAGTTTAAGCAGTACATCCGATTCCTGACTGATTTAACTAAGGAAGTCATATGACTTCCTGGGAGGTGATCAAGTGCCCCTTCCACTCACTTGGAGTGGGCCTGACTGACTGATACCTATTCTGTCGACAAGTCCAGAAGTGTCCATCCACTTTCTCCAGATGCCAGAGGGGTCCTAGGCTGAGGTCCAGGAGTGCCTGGAGTCCCCTAGTTCAATTCTGCTAAATCAGCAGAGTGGTGTCTCCTGGAGGCCTATTCAGCACCCCTAGGCCCCAAACCTGATCCACTCACCAGAGGCCAAGCCAGCATGGTTGGTTCTCGGTCAGGGGACCATTAATGTTACAGAAGACTGAGAAAAACCAAGCAATACTTAGAGAGATTGAGTTACACTTTATTATTATTGCACTGGTTGGCTTAGAGAAAAATGTCTTTCAAATTCTGGGCAAACACATGGAGGAAGCTCTTCCTATTTATATGCTTCTAGTTCTTTGTCTCCCAACTATGGAAGTTCCAGACCTTCTGCAGACTTTACAAAGATCTTTGTGTAAGTTATTTTTGCAGTTTGTTACTTTGAGCATAGTACATAACAGGGAGTAGCATCATCCCCTTATGTCAGATGGCTGGCCTGCAAGGTCAGACAGCTAACTTTATCTTCCCTATTATTCACTCAAGCAAAAAAGTAATGCTAATTTACAGAATGAGGGACTGTCTGGAAAATAACAGAGTTGACTACATAGAACAAGAGACTAAAAATAGCAGAGAATTCCAAACAGCAGTTTTTATGCAAGATGGAGGTTACTGTGCTTCACCAAGACAGAGTGGAAAGGTCCCTGCTGATGCTTACGGCTCAAAGTGCAGGAGGAGGTGGAGCCTCTTGAACCTGCAACCCTGGCATCTGCCCACCAAGCCTTGGGCACACCACACTGGTAGTGCCTGTAGATGAAAGGGGGAGAGCTGGGAGGGGCCTATAGTCTTCGGGAGCAGCCCTCCTGTTAAGGTTGCTATGATCTGTGCACTCTGGATTGGCCAAAGCCCCTTGTCAGCTCTGCCACTTGCCTTCCAGGTCTGGCTAGCCCTGAGTCGGTTGGCCTTATGGTAAGAGAAGCAGCTGTCACTGGGCTCAGATATATAAGAGAAATCAAAGAGCTGAGAGTAAATATTTTCCCAGCCCCTTTCTATGCCCCTGGGCAAGGAGGGCTGGGTGTGGGGGTAATGGAAGACAGCTGCTGCTTTGCATTTTATAATGAAAAGCTATGTATTGAGGCGAGCTAATTTGTTTCCAGCAACACCTGCGTGTTCCCTGCCCAATCCTGAAGCCTGAGAGCACTTAGCAAAGATGTGTCTGCACAGCCACACTGGCCTTGCTCCTTGAACACTGGGAGCAAGTTTGAGCTGCATTGATTAAAAAAAAAAAAAAAAAGTAAAGATTGAAAAACACCTTTTTGTAGTCAAATGACACTATAAAATGCAGGTTACAGCATCTGATTTTGTCTCGTGTTGATTTTGAGGCAGAGCGCAAATAGGTTCATGGGAAAAACAGAAGGAAAAAAAAAACCCACAAAGGCAATGGAGAGGATTCTACCTTCACAACACTGAACATTGTGTCTTTTTTGTTTTGTTTTGTTATTTTTCCTTCTATTCTTCAAGCCAGGATATGCCATTTAAACCACTTTATGGCGTTAAGTAATGAGCTAATGCTTCCTCTATTAAGAGCTAGCAGCAGTGTTTTTCATATAAATCACATACATTTAATCCACTAACATGGAGCATACTGAGTGGAGAGAATGGCATATGCTATTATATAAAGAACTTGGTGTAAGTTGGGAGGTGAAAAATGGTGGCAGAATAGACGGACACGTCTGGAGCTTTGTTGCTGGGCAGAGGGAGAGAGAGCAGCTGAGAGTTGCACTGGGGGTGTTTGTTGGCAAGTTAAGAGTCAGTTATCCTCCAGGAGAAGGTGGGGGACTGCTGGACGGGGCTCCCCTGGCCAGGCAGCCCCACTGCCACGGGCTTTTTGTCTGCCGGAGCCACCAGCAAGAACGCGGAGACCACGCCATTTTGCAGAAGGAAGTGGATGTCTGCAGCGGTCTGAAAGCTGCAGCTGCACCACCCACCAAACAGCCGGGGACCCAGAACAATACTCTCCAATCGGCACAGACACGCAGCCTCAGAGGAGATCCACATGGCACACGGAAAGGTCAGATTTCGCCTGGGATAAGGTGAGGTCTCCTGTCCCACAGAAAAGAAACTCGCACACTGTGGGAACCGGGCTGCGGGAAAGCTGCTTCTGGAGAGGTCTGCGGATGTGGGGAAGGGCGTGATCCCTAAGTGTGGAAGCAAATTCTCGGAGCTGTTGACAGAGGGGAGCTCTAGAAAACAACTCATTTTGATCTGAAGCCTGGGAGTTATTAGAGTGTCCTGGCTGCAAAATCTCCACAAACTGTTTTTGAGAACCACGAGATCTGAGCACAGCCTAGAGAGGTGCTGTGCTTTGTCTCAGAGGTCAATTCCGAAACACTGCCACCCAGTGGATGATGCACAAATTGACTCTCACTTAACCACAGAAGAATAAAGAGATTAAGAATACAACAGTGGAACACAGAGAACTGCAATACCCTCTCTACTGGGAAACAGGAATGCCAAGCAAAACAATAGTGGAAGTGAATGACTATTCTAATTTTTTTCTTTTAAAAATTTTTTTATTTTATATTATTTTTTCATTTTTGCATATTTTAATTAAACTATTTTTTTCTTTCCTGCTCAATTGATTTTACCTTTTTAATTATTACATTTTTCTTTTCAACTAGTATTACTACTACCAGTTTACCTTTTTAGAAAAAAACAAGTGTCATTTTGTTTTCTCTTTATTTTACTTTGGGATTAGAGTTCTACATTCTATTTTCATCTTTTCTTTAAGCATAATTTTACTCCATCTCAAGGCTACCTTTGTGCCAACACTTTCCTTCTAACTTTCCCCATTTTGTTGTCTTGTTTCTCTTTCCCTTTTCCAACTTTAGATTCTCCCTATTTTTTCTCTTTACCTGGTTAAAATTTCACCCCACTTATATATCTAATTTCAAATCCCCTATTACAAGTTCATACAAACCTCTCTCTTTTGTCTTCACTATCCAAAAAGTTGTTTTTCTCTATGCCCTTTTGTTGCTATTTGCCTGAAAGGTGATTATATCAATTTTTTGTACTTTTCTGTGAGATTGTTTTTGTTTATTTTGCTTTTGTTTACTTTGATTTTTGTTTTTTTACCTCTCTTTTCCCTTGCCTCCCTCGATACCAGTTGTTATTTGTAGTTTGTATTAATTTCCAAGTACTGGTTGCTAGCATTTGTTGGGATTAGTGACTGTTCTATTGGAGTTTTCTCCTGACTTCTATATTTTGTTCCACTTTTCTCTCTTATCCTCTTTCTTTTCTCTCTTTTTTTCGCTTTCTCTTTTTTTCTTCTCCTTTTTATTTTTTTATTTTATTTTTAGTTCATTTATATATTTTTTCTCCCTCTCCCAATTTGATTTTGGCACTTATTTCCTGTCTTTTTCCCCTCATTTTCCTCTTCTTTCTTTCTCTACTTATCCCTAATTTGTCTTTCATTGATGGCCACCTTATTGGTGATTATTAACATCGTGAATATATTTCTGTTCAGTGCCTTGTGTGCTGTACCGGGTCATGTTGTAGTTTGTGCCTTTGAATCAATGTAGGAGAGAGAACCAGACACCTGAAGAAGAAAGACCATGGGAAGAAGAAGAAACAGCCTGCATATGACAGAAAGGCAGGTTTTACCAGAAAAGGAAGTAAACGAAATAGAAGCAGAAATAAGCCTGCCAGAAAAAGAGTTCAGAGAAATGATCATAAGGTGGATGAAAAGAACGGAAGACAAAATCGACAATCTGAGTAAGAGCCAAGAGGAAATGAAGAAGACCCAAGAGGAAATGAAGAAGAAGCGAGAAGAAATGCAAGAAGAAATAAAAAATGACATCACTGCTTTAAAGAACTCAATAGAAAGCATCAAAAGTAGACTAGAAGAAGCAGAGGACCGCATCAGTGAGATACAAGACACGGTAGCAAATATACCCAAGTACAGCAGCTTTTAGAAAAAAAAATTAAAAAGCAAGAGGAGAGCCTAAGGGAACTTTGGGATAGCACGAAAAAAAAAAATCTGCATAATTGGAGTTCCAGAAAGAGTGGACACTGAGCAAGGATTAGAGAACTTGTTTGAAGATATAATGACAGAAAATTTCCCCAATATAGGAAAGAGAAAACTGACACAAATCCAAGAAGCTCACAGAGTCCCAAGCAAAATGAACCATACAAAACTGACACCAAGGCACATTATACTTAAATTGGCAAGTACTGACGAAAAAGTAAGAATCTTAAAAGCAGCCAGAGAGAAAGAGAAAGTTACCTACAAAGAACCCCCATAAGACTAGCTACTGATTTCTCAACAGAAACTCATCAGGCCAGAAGGGAATGGGATGAAATATACAAAGTCATGCAAAGGAAGGGTCTGAATCCAAGAATACTGTACCCTGGAAGACTCTCAATCAAAATTGAAGGTGAAATCAGAAGCTTCACAGACAAAAAAGGACTAAGGCAATATATTACCGCCAAACCAGCAATGCAAGAAATGTTAAAGAGTCTGCTGTAATAAAAAGAAATAGGAAGCGAGGAAGGAACTCTGGGGTAAAGACTAAAAAATGGTGAGAGATAAGTACCTATAAAAAATAACTTTATTTATTTTTTAAATCTTTATTATTCAGATTATTACATTTGTTTCTCTTTTTTCCCCTCCATAGCAGCCCTCCATCCAGCTCCCACCCCTCCATCTCCCCTTAGCTCCCTCCCATTGATCTCATCCATAGGTGTATGATTTTTGTCCAGTCTCTCCCTGTACACCCCTCACCCCTTTCCCCCTGAGAATGATCAGTCCACTCCCTTTCTGTGCTCCTGATTCTATCATATTCACCAGTTTATTCTGTTGATCAAATTTTTAATTCACTTAATTTTTAGATTCACTTGTTGATAGAT
>PVJN01016955.1:0-41438 GCA_004026805.1 Lasiurus borealis | reverse complement strand
GGCGGCCCTCCCCAATGGGTTAGGCTGTGCCGGGAGTGGGCCGGGCGGTGCGGCCATGTTAGATGGGAGGGGACCCGGGGTGGTGGGTCACTGAGAGGGGAGGAGACAGGGCAAAGGGCAGGGGAGCCGGGCCGGGGGCGTTTCGGGTGTCCGCAGGCGAGTCCGATTGGGCCGGGACATAGCTCAGGGGGATCCTGACCCTGTGACCCGCCGCTCTCCCCCGCCCGAGCGGAGGAGGCAGGGAAGTACCGAGGTTCAGTCCGGCCGTCCCCGGGGTGGGGAGGGGGGGTGCCTGGGGCCAGATGGAGCTCAGGCTCGGGAGTCTCCCTCTTCTTTCTCGACCCCCCGCTTCCTGACAGACTCAGCCGCCAGCCCCCCACCCCGTAATTGCCCTCCTTTAAGCCCAGAAAGCACCCCCCTTTCGCTGTTTCTGAGCGGGGTTCAGACCCCCTCCAGAAGGTACTTGTTGGCTGAACTAGCGGTCTGGATTTCTGCACCAGGCCGCAGGTCCAGGCAGGCAGGCAGGCAGGAGGAAGTTCTGCTTTTCTGGGTTTTGCACCGGGAAGACTAGGGCTAGAAAAGCAAAAGAAAGTTAGGGGCGGAATTTCCATTCTCTTCCCCCTCCCCCCCAAACACACCCCCACATCTCCACCTCCATCAGAATATTGTACCCCCTAAAGATCAGGCCCTCCGGCTTTGCTCCTCCTCCTCCTCCCGTTGGTAGCTCGTGTCAATGAACCTCCTGAGAAAGCTGAGCCTTGAGGAAAGTGTTGATGTTGGAAGGTTCTTTAGGATTTTGGTCTTGTGAATGAATACAGGTGAGAAATAGGATCCAGATCTGACTTTCTTTTTTTTTTTTTTTCAAAAAAAAAAAGCAGAATGAAGAGGTCTATATAAATCTTGTGATCTGTGTGGTAAACTGGTTGTCTTATACTTTTTAAATATTTTCCCTCGTGGCTTGTTAATCCAAAATAGTCAGGAAAAACACCAAAAAAAAGAAAGAAAAGGAAAAAAAAAAGGTGAAAAGGGGGAAATGGCATGTGTAATTAGCAAATCACTAATTTTAGATTTTTCTCGTGGTTATTTTGGCATCCTGTGTTGGCCTTGTGAAATGCTGAATTTGGCGTGATGTTAACATTGGCTTACGAGCTGTTGACTGCATTGGTATGGTCAAGGGTACCAGGCTGCGGATGCTTCTTAGCGGTGGCGGGAACACACCTTAGATGTATCATATCTTGAGTAGCAGGGGCTATTCAAGAGCTGACTGTATTTATTTAGGAATTTGCATTATCTCCTGTTTTGTTAAGTGCAGAACAATAATAATTGGTAAATAAATGATTTGTTGATGTCTAAATTAATTTGACCTGATTGGCTCTGTTAAGAATATGTGAAAATATATAAACTAATTACTGGATAGACTTCAGTTCTTAAATACAACAGCGAGTAAAAAATATTAGCTTGTTTTTTTCCTTATACTAAGAACGGCGAGTATACCCAGCAGAAGTTATTTGGGTGTAATTCTTTAAATGACTGATACAGCAGCGTTGGCATTTTTAGGCTAGTAAGCGTAGAAGAGCCTACATAAATCCAGAAGAAGAGATTTGCTTCCCTCACAATCCCAGTCTCCGTCATAACAGGTGAAAAGAGACTTTTACAGAGACTGTGTCCTGCTTAGTTTACCTAGTTCACGGTGGGTGGGTCCTTAGACGTCACGGGAAGGAGTAAAGGAGTAATTAATATGGTTCCTGGTGGTGCTTAACTGAGTACACATGACAACAAAAGTACATTGAACTTGTATGTTGATTCTATGAACACGGCACAGATGTTAAAGGATTAAGAGAACTAAATTCACTGTTTGCCTTTAAAGTTTAGTTTTTAGTTAAGATTGACAGTGTGACTCTGAATTAGTAGAGGTGGTTACATGTGGATTTCTATTTGGATGTTTTGGGGAAGATTTTCATTGTATTCAGTGGTTCATCTTCTGGGGTAAATAAACTCTTAGACTAGACGTATATTTGTCGGATCATTGTTTCTGCTGATTCTAATATAGGGAGTCAACAGACTTTTCTGTACATGGTCAAGTAGTAAATAGTTAGGCTTTGCGGGCCGTATTGTTTCCGTAACAAGGACTTAACTCTGCAAACTGTAGCATGAAAACAGCCATAGACAGTATGTTTGGGGCTATGTTTCAATAAAACTTTATTTATAAGAACAGCCTGTAGTCAAATGCTGTAGTATGTCAACCCTTGTTCCAAGACACTCAGTCATTGGGTTTTGAAAACTTCGATGTTCAGAACATGATTTGCACTAATATTTGAGCACCTGCATAATGTACATATCTTAAAGCACATGCCTTGAAGAGGTTTTAGAATTAGAGCACATGGCAGTGTCGTGGTCTCTGTTTTTATTTCCTTTGCAAATAGTTGTTTTCATGACAAAATATTTAAAGCAAATGTTGGAATATTAAGTTACAATTAAGAAATGCATGCTGACTGAAAAAAAACTTTGTCTTTAAGATAGGATATCTAAGAACTTAATATATTCGAGCGTATTGTCCTGATGAGGTTTAAAAGTGCATTTAGCATATCATTCCCTACAAAACCATATAGTATAGCTGTTTTAATCATTTGTACACCAGAAGCGACTTTAGACACAAGCGGTGGACCTTTTTTAATACAAAATATCGTGGCAGTTAATTGGTTAAGAGATGTTAGTCAAATGACTAGTCAACACACGTGGCTCATATCAATGTCATAAAGTTAATTTGGAAGCCACATTGATTGGGCCAGTGCCCGAGATGTTTGTAGGGTAGGCTACTTTTTCAAACAGAACCCAAAAAGACACAGGTTGCCCCCTTGCCCTCCTCTGGAAAACGAAGCAGAGATATATACCATAACCCAAAGATTTCACACAGGCAATGCTTTTTCATGGGTAGCTTTCGGCTTTGTTTTAATGTGCTGTTTTGCCAGTTTTGTTGACGTGAACTGGATTTCAAGAGAGTTTAGAAAGGAGACTCTAATGACTTAATTCATTAAGACTGTTTCATCATGTGGCCTTTAACCTTGTTTCTAGTTTTAGCTAGCCTGCTGTTGGGTGGGGGACTATGAGGAACTCAATTAGTTTGCAATGGTAAGGATCAGTGGTGATCTCTAGCGCCCCGATATTGGGCAACTGCTTGTTATTGTACTTTGAATATGCTAATACTTGGAGCTGCTTCTACTTCAGTCTGATGGAAACCACCTCCATGTGGATTTGCTTTTCTCTGAGCTTTTACGCCTCTCAGTACTAATCTTTTTAGCATTTGCTCACTCTACAATATTTCTCTACCCATTTCACTTGGGCTTAAGGTCAGAGTCAGCTTCTTAGTTCTGTATCCCCAGTGCTCTCCACTGTGCCTGAAGCTTTTTAGTGCTTCCGAGCAGTTGAAAGAGATGATGCTAAAAACTGCTTCTCTGGAAGGTAACAAAGTCAGTCTGCTGTTAGTAGAGATGTTGGACTTTTCTTGGTTAGAAGGAAGGAATTAATCACCATCTGCTCAAATAAAAAAAAAATAAAAAACCACCGTTCTTTTAAAAATTGGCCCTTTAAGAAGGTTTACATAGAAGCTATTTTGATGATATCTAAAAATTCCTTGGATTCTTTTGCTGACTTTTTTCCAGTGTCATTCCATGAGGTAGGCTTGTTGAATGCTCCGTCCAGGCACAAAAAACCTTGTCTTTTGTCCTTTGGATTTGTCGTTAGCTCTTGGCACGCTGGTTCTCCAGGTGTTTGGCAAAGGTGAGCAGAATCTCATTTCTTAGAGGTCTGGGGTCATTGTTTGTTCATCTCTACATCAGATGCTCTAATGGGGTTAGCACCGAGAAATCATCCGTGCTAATCAACCTGCCTCACCGCCGTGGGGGGGACTGGAGTTTGATGCCGGTGACTTCAGGGGTGCTTTGGGACCGCTACCCATTCCATCTCCGGCCAAGCCTTGGGGGCCTTTTCGCCAGTTGATGACCGTCCTTCTAGAATCTGGATGGAGCGGAGACTGGTTTGGCTCAGTGGATAGAGCGTCAGTCTGGGGACTGAAAGGTCCCAGGTTCGATTCCGGTCAAGGGCATGTACCTTGGTTGTGGGCACATCCCCAGATCGATGTCTCTCATTGATGTTTCTGACTCTCTATCCCTCTTCCTTCCTCTCTGTGAAAAATGAAAAATCAATAGAATCTGGATGGTTTGGAGCTGTCCTTCCTAAACAGCTTTCTGAATTAGTCATCTCCCTGCTAGTTCACAGCAACTCTGCTCTCACGTTGATTCTGTCCTTTGAGCACCAAAACCCCCTTCACAGCTTTTGTTACAAAGTCATGCTGTTGGGTATTTATCCTGGGGTATTGTTGGCTTTTAAGTTTCCCAGGAAAGCTGCACGAGCTTGCTGACTTCTTGTCCCACTCCAGCTTTCTTCAGGTTCTTGTACATCTATTTTCTTCAGGAAGATCTTCCGTGAGAGTTGAAGGCGCTCTTGTTATTTATAGAGGAAATTCCTTCTTTGACTGTTCTGTGCCATTCCTGATGCAGTTTGCTTTGTTCCCTGTTGCGTGTGCCACTCACTGAGACATGTAAAGCATTACAGAAATCACACTTTAAGAAGGTAGCGCAGACGTGTTATTGTTCAAACAGTTCACTGTCGAATTCCTCCCAACAGCAAGGCTGCTAGCATCCTACTTGAGTTGTATAAGGCGGGGAACTCGGCAGGTTTTGAACTGCTTTTTAGTAAGGGTTTTTGTTCTTATTATCGAACGGGCTAGCAGAGGAGAAGACATGGCAGTTCCACATGATGGTCATATTTGGAACAACATATTCTGGAAATAAAGAAGAGGAACTAGTAACTCTGCATGGGAGAGCTGGGAGAGCTTCAGAAAAGGCGGCAGAGGAACTGGGCTTTGAAGATCAGTGAAGGAACAGTCTATGCAGTCACGGAGGTTTGAACGCCTTGAAGATCAGTGAAGGAAGAGTCTATGCAGTCACGGAGGTTTGAACGCCTACAGGGTGTGTGGGACGGGGTTAGGAGTGAGAGGGCTTCCCCTAAGGCAGGGCTGAGGCGGGAAACAGATGGAAGAGGAGGCGACTATTTGTGCGATTTAGGAGAGAAGAACTTGCTTGCCTTCCCCTGTTCCTCTCCTTCTCCCGGGGCTGCTGTCAGGTTTCTGTCTCTTCTCTGTAGCTCTGACTTGGTTGGTTGGTCTCTTTTTTCCTCGCTTTTAGTTTTACTTTTAGTCTCTCATCAAGGTCTAATGCACCTCCCTCCCTTCTCTCTCCTGATCTGTCAGCGTCAACATACTTCTGATTCTGACCCAGGGCATTGCTTGCTTCCCTTTCACCTCCTTGTTTGACTTTTCCTTTCATTTTGCTTTATTAAAAGAAAAATTCATTCGCTCTGACTGCTTATATTGCATACTGACTCCCTCTTGGGAAATCTTGTAAGTTCAACTTGACTTTGATACCTATCCAAGTACAGTACTAATTATCCATCTCTCTGAAGTTCCTTCTGTGAAGCATTTTCCTCTGTATGCAGAGATACCACTTTTTATAGGCTACGGTGCAGAATATGATTACTTCTATGCTCTTTTCTGCTTCTTTTGCCCCATAAAATCGTTACTGTGATGAGATCCAATTCAAATCTCACCTTTCCCCAGAGCTTTCCTAAACTTTCCCAAGTCGAGATGGTAGTACTCTTCTCTGTAGTTATAAAGTATTTTCTTAATATGTCTTTTAAAAATCAGCTTTATTAAAGTATCATTTACATAAAATAAAATTCACCCAGTTTTTCAGTTTTGACACATGTATGCAGTCATCTAACCACTCGAAGTCATGATGGGACATTCCCATCCCCACAAAAAGTTCCCTCATGCCCCCTTCACCCCAAGCCCAGTACTGATTTACTGTCTCTGTAATTTGTCTTTTCTGGAATTTCATATAAATGCAGTCACAGAATGGTTGATTGTTGAGTCTGACTGCTTTTACTTAACAGGATGTTTGTGAGGTTTATTCACGTTGGGTATCAGTTGAGTACTTGTATAGATGTGCCGCAGTTTGTCTATCCATTTACCAGTCAATGGATGTTTGGGTTGCTTCCAGATTGTAGGCTATTGTGAATGAAGCTGCGGTAAACATTCATGTGTAGCTTTTAAATACCTCTTTTAACATTAACTACCTTTTATTTGGAGGTCAAGAATGAAAGTCCTAGAGTTAGTTGTAATCACAAAAGTTTTTTTTAAAAAAATATATTTTATTGATTTTTTTACAGAGAGGAAAGGAGAGGGATAGAGAGTTAGAAACATCAATGAGAGAGAAACATTGATCAGTTGCCTCCTGCACACCTCCTACTGGGGGTGTACCTGCAACCAAGGTACATGCCCTTGACAGGAATGGAACCTGGGACCTTTCAGTTTGCAGGCGGATGCTCTATCCACTGAGCCAAACCTGTTAGGGCAACAAAGCGGCTTTTTGCTAACTCCAGGCTTGAGAATCTCTAAACTTAAACTCCCCATTTGTAAAATGGGACTGGGCGGAGATTGGAACAGTTGGAGAGCACAGGCCAGTTAAAGGAATAACTGACTCAAGTGCAAGAGATTCAGTTCAAGTGATCTTTCCAGGAATAGGTACCCAGTGTTATCAGGTCTTAATATCTTCCTCCCTAAGACAGTGGCATTTGACAAGAGGATTTAGAACTTTTATATGAAATTTCCAGTTTAAGTACTGGCAGTTAAAATTTACTGTTTTAGAAGCACTAATGTGTGATTCGAACAAAAATCCATATGTCGTCATTGATTTGTGGCTGCAGGACAGTTTGAGACTTTTGCTTTAAATCTCCAGCTAATTTGGTCTTTTGTTTTAAAGTGTGCATACTTCTAATGGAATGAACTTGAACTTGTTAGGATTGTGTTACCTGTGTGTTATAGATTAGCCTCATAATTTGCTGGTTGTCTAAACTTCCAAGTTGAAAACTAATGAATTTCTATAAGTGAATTTTATTCTTTCCTTAGACTGGAGGGTGGGACCAGGTTCTGGTTACACTTTGTACTTCTCTGATTACTGGTGATTCTATTCCAAGATACGTTTTCCCAGCTTTTGGGATAGTCGGCCGCTTTCCTTTGACTTACCCAGAACCCTGTTGAGGCCAGTACGGCATACATTAAACTGTGTGTGTGCGTGTGCCTATTAGGAACGGTGTAAGCTGTTACGGATATAAAGATAAATTTTGTGTAAGTGCATTTTCTCGAGTTGCCCAGAATCTCTAGCGAAGCAGTATAACTATAAAAAAAGATTGTTTGAACAGTAATAACTATAATCTCTCCAGAGAAGCCCTTTCCCCTTGTGATGTATCTGCCAGTTCTTTATTGTATATAGAGATGACTAGCTTGCAGTTTTATGAATTAATTACTCTGTGAACCCGAAGATCTTTTGCTGATTAAACCAGCATAATTGACATTCACCCATTTAAAGCTGGGTGTTAAATAACCTGTGTTGGCTGCATGTGCCTTATTCATCCTCGTTCTAGGTGGTTGAGTTTTTGTGATAAAGTTTGGAATTTAGATAACTTAAGATTCTGAGTTAAGTTTGGATTTATACTGTCAGTAGCAGCAACACCCCAGAACCCCTTATTCCAAGGAAGAATTCTGAGAACAAAAAACTGCCACCATTTACTGAGTGTCTTTTTTTGTGCCAGGGCTAGATACTTTACACGATACCATGAATCATAGTATCCCTACAAAGAAAGAAGTGGAATTCTTTTTTTTTAAATATATATTTTATTGATCTTTCACAGAGAGGAAGGGAGAGGAATAGAAAGCTAGAAATATTGATGAGTGAGAAACATCGATCAGCTGCCTCCTGCATGCCCCCCACTGGGGATGTGCCCACAACCAAGAAACATGCCCTTGACCGGAACCGAACCTGGGACCCTTCAGTCCTCAGGCCAACGCTCTATCCACTGAGCCAAACCGGTTTTGGCAGAAGTGGCATTCTTGCATTTACAAATAAAAGAAGGCAGGCAAGAATCAGGAATGAAGTTCCAAACATTCAGTTCAAAGGAAAACCTATCTTGAATCTAGTGTTTTCTTCTCGCCGAACAAGCCTTTAGGGGTATTGGAGCCAAAGAGGCAGCCAGCTTTTCTCAGTGTTGAAAGAAATGACTTTAAAACTCTCTTAGTAATCTCTTTATGCCCTCAGCCCATAACCTCTGGATCAGCTGTTCTGCAGTCGTGGCTGGTGCTAGAGCCCATTTCACTGAATAAGGGGGAATTTTCAGGGAATTTCAGAATTGTCTCTAGTGTATACTCATGCTGCTTTTGAAAAGTTCAAATCTTAAGAAAGAGACAGTACGTCTGTGGAAGAGCCCAGACCCTTGCTGGCGTGAGTACTGAGGCGGTTAGGTACGTCCAGTTGTCCTGTGCTGGGTGTGCCACAGAACCTTGCTGTTTGGCTCAAAGAGTCCCCACCTGCGCCGTTGTCTTTCTGCGCTGCTGGCTGTCATCGTATTGTTCCCTTTTTACATGTTGTAGATTCCCGCAAAACAGCTCCTAAAACAGAATGATTCTTTAGAGCCCCGGTCTTCAGCTGCACTGACTGTTTTGTTTTAATTTTAAAAATCAGTGTGGGGGCGGGGAAGAAAGGGAGAGTCGGGGAGGGATAGAGTGTAACTTGTGGATTCCATAAGTTTTATTCCTCCTCCTGCCTCTGCCCTCTCCTCCCTAGGCAAGAATTATCTCAGGTCCTTAAGGTTGAAATTGAAATAGCACTCTCTCTCTGGAGATTTAAAAGAAAACTAAGGGGTACAGTTTAAAATATGTTTCCTGTATGATACTACAAGGTTTGAAGCCTCAGATTAACAAGCTACTTATAAGACACTTCAGAGCACATGAAAGATGTTCAGTAAATAGATATTGAATGACTGACTTATTTGCAGTGTCTTTGTATATGAAGGTCGTTGAACCTCCTTCTCCAGAAGGATCTGTGATCTTCGGGATTTCCTATTTATTGTCAGTCAGCTTTTGTCCTTTTGGCATTGTAGTGAAACATACATGAAACATAATGGTCGTCAAAGATTTTACAATCTGGTAGAGGAAGAAGAGGGAAAGCATCATTAAAAAAAAAAAAAGGCAGCAGCATGAAAGGCCAGAGTCTCTTTGTTAGAAATCCTTAGTGAAGTGGGATTGTAAGTACCTCAAGGATTTGGTGGAAATTATGAGATCAAGTGAATATTACTGTTATATTGACAGAAGAGTAGTAGAAGATGGGGTTGGAAAGATAGCTTCATTGTGTCTGAGTATCTTGAACATTATCCAGGAGATGTTTGAGAGTGGCTGAAAACATGAGCACAGCGCTAAAATGATGTGTTAGTTTAGGAAGAATAATTTTATAATGGGACCTACCTGAAAAGGGGGAGGCTGCAGGCAGGAGGATAGATATATAGGTCAAATGTTGGGTTAGTAAATATAAAATGAGGAGGCAAGTAAGCATTGAGAAAGTGTGACGGCCAAGGGAAACATACGTGTATTCTTGCTACAGGAGAGCTGGCATGATTTAACAAAGTGAGTGGGAGGAGGAAGACAAAGTCAAGGCGGAGATCGGTGTTCCATGCCTGGTGGCTGAGCATGATGGTACTATCGGCAGAATAGGAATGTTTGTGAGGGAGGTAGCATGTTGTGTCTCAGGTGTGGGATGTGAATGAACATGGAAATACCTGCATCTCAGATGCAGGTTTTGTGCACTTGAGTGTTTAACTATTTTTAAAATATGTTTTTACTTGTTTTGAGAGAGGGAGGTGAAGGGAGAGGGATAGAGAGATAGATGACAGAGAAACGTTGAGTGGCTGCCTCCTGCATGCCACCTACCAAGGAATGAGCCTGCAACCCAGGCATGTGCCCTGACCGGAATCAAATCTTGTGACCGGTTCATGGGTCAGCGCTCAACCACAGGGCCAGGCCGCACTTAGGTGTTTGAGATGGAGACGTAGATTTGGGTGTCCTCTAGATAGGATCTTTGAACACTGAGTGCAGAGATGGTCTCTGTGATGATAGGCTTGCACAGAGGCATTCTGAATGACCTTGGGCGAATCTCTTACCCTTGCTGAACTTTTTCATTTATATAAAAATGGTGAGACAGAGCTGGGGGTTGGTAATACTCTGCTTCGCCAAATATGAAATGACAAGGTATAGCAATGTGTCCTAGTAATCTATAAATAGCTACACAAATAAGAATTTGTGAATATTTTATTGCCAGTGGTAACGAAGTGTGGCTGGGGTTAGAAATGCATCCTTTGGTTCTGTCTAAAACTGTCCCATGCTTTTATTCCTGTTCTCTGACCAACTTCATGGACAGGTATCAAGGCTTCAGAAAGCCCCTGATATCTTACAGTGGATAGTTTTCAGAATAAAAAGTAACTCTTCCAAAGCCCTGCTTTCATGGTCTTTCCCAGAGCATTTTAACCAAGCGTCCATATGTTTCTTCTGTAGCCCAAAGATTAAAGTTGGGCAAAGCCTTTGGAAAGGAATTAAAAAAATTCTGAGAGGTCTTGTATCTTCCTCCAAAACCGCATTCCAAGCAGAGATCATTTTTGAGATTTAGTGTCTACTTCTTAGAATTCTCAGTAAAATTACTTTAAATTTTTGCGGCAAAACAAATTCAAGCCCCATTTTTAAAACTCTCGCGATCTGAGGGTAAAAGGAGACTTTGGATTGACCCAGAGACAGAGTCCATCCACTAGGTAGTATGGTGGAAGGCTCACATCTGCTCACATACTCCTTGGCTAGGAAAAGGCTCTTTCCCCGCCCAATCTGAGGGGAAAGATATGCCTTCTCTGCCCCCTACTTCCCCTCCTTAAAGACCAGCGGCAGCAGGATCAGGAAAACAAATGATGCAGGTCTTGTGCTAATAATTCCTGACATAAACTATAACCATCTCGTTTGAAATGTACTTGCCTGTTTATAAAATTTGGAGTTCAGAGAACTGCTGCTGAAGGAGGAGAATCCCTCTTTGCAGTTGTAGTCACAGGATTTATTAATTATTATTATTATTTTAAAAATATTTTTATTGATTTCAGAGAGGAAGGAAAAGGGAAAAGAGAGAAATAGAAATATCATTGCTGAGAATCATTGATCAGCTGCCTCCTACACACCCCAGGCCCCCTACTGGGGATTGATTGTGCAACCTGGGCATGTGCCCTAGACCGGAATGTAACCCAGGACCCTTCAGTCCCCAGGCCGACGCTCAAACCACTGAGCCAAACTGGCCAGGGCACAGTCACAGGATTTATATTACATAATAAAGGGAGAGCCAGGCCCCCGCCTTTCCTCCATGTGCTCCTTGCATAAGCAGCTTCCGCTTCCTCCGTGGTGTGGAGATTTGGGGCTCGCGGCTGCACCGGAAAACAGGTAGTAGCTTGATTTAATAAGCATCAGAAGGACTGTTTGGCTCAACTTTTGCTGAGTCGTTTTCAAAAGAAAAGGAATTATTGAATGGGACATACTGAGTTAGCGGAATGGACGGACTGTGTGGTTGATGGGTCCTGGTCTGTTGAAGAGCTTGGGCAAATGCGTAACTGTCTTTCTTGTGAAACAAGGGAATCTCATGGGATATACATATTGTGGAAACGTTTAGATGACCAAGTCAGGGGTTCTTCCTTTGCCCCCTCTCTTCCGCTCTCCCTTCCCTTTCTTCCCTTTCTTTCAGCTTGACTTGGGGATTAAGCTTCGAATAATTTATTTAGGTTGGGGTTAGAACAATTACCATCTCCTAGAATTTTGAATCTGGCACAGTTTAAAGACAACAAAGAAAGAACCCAAGAACTCTGCCGACATGAAAGAAACGATGAGCACGAACCTGCAAAGATTACGAAAGATCAAAATAAACCATGATATATGAATTATATAACATTGTAAATGTGTTGGCATTTCTTACCTCAAAACATTTATCCCTGGCTGGTGTGGCTCGGCTGGGCATCATCCTGTGCACCGAAAAGTTGCTGTTAGCTTCCTAGTCAGGGTGTTCGCCCCGATTGTGGGCTTGATCCCTAGTCGGGGGTGCGCCGGAAGCACCCAATCTATCGATGGTCCATTTTGGTAAAATTAGCAAATTCTGCCATTTAAACCATTTTTAAGCATTAAGCAATTTAATGGCAGTAAGTACATTGGACAGTCTTGTGTAACTATCACCACCGTCTATTTCTAGAACATTATCATCATCCCAAACAGCCTCTGCTAACCTCTATTCTACTTCCTCTCTCTCTGAATTTGCCGATTCTGGAATCTCATAATTGGAATCCTATAATATTTGTCCTCTTGTGTCTGGTTTATTTTACTTGGCATAATGTTTTCAAGGTTCATCCATGATAGAGTATGTATCAGCATGCCATTCCTTGTTATGGCTGGATAATGTTTTGTTGTGTGTGTGGACCACATTTTGTTTACCTGTCCATCTGTTGATGGCCACTAGGGTTGTTTCCACCTTTTGGCTATTGTGAATATTGCTGTGGACAATGATGTACCTGTATGTGTTTGAATCACTACTTTCAGTTCCTTGGGGTATAAATCCAGATGTGGAATTACTTCCTGAGGAGCTGCTGAACTGTTGCCCATTTTACATTCCCACCAGCAACTCGCTCAAGCTTTCTGATTTTTCCATGTCCTCGCCAACACTGGTTATTTTCTTTCTTTCTTTTATAATAGCCATTCTAATGGGTGTGGCAGAAATTTTTGACAGTCTTCTCTGATGATTGTTGAATGACTCATAGCACTGTTTGCCATTGTGAGGATCCAGTTACCTCGAGTTGCTAAAGGGAACGGTGGCCTAAGAGGAGCTGCAGGAGACATTGGCCATCCTAGGCAGTTTCTGCTTATTCCTAAGACATTTTTCTTTCCGAAGGCTTGGTGTCAGCCTTCCTTCTCTCCGTGGGTCAGGGGTCAGCTGAAACTCGGGTTCAGAGGGGAATAATTAGGAGCTCTTGGACATGCGTGAACTTCCCGGGGCATACAGGCAGCTGTTGGGTTTGGCTTTTAAAGATTGGATTAGTGGTTTGAGCAGTCCCAGGGAGGAGCTTTTTATATTTTATTGATTTTTCACAGAGAGGAAGGGAAAGGGATAGAAAGCTAGAAACATCGATGAGAGAGAGACATCAATCAGCCGCCTCCTGCACGCCCCCTACTGAGGATGTGCCCGTAACCAAGGTACATGCCCTTGACCGGAATCGAACCTGGGACCTTTCAGTCCCCAGGCCGACGCTCTATCCACTGAGCCAAACCCGTTTCGGCAGGGAGGAGCTTTTGTAAGAAGTCCTTTGACTTTACTTAAAGCCTTATCTTACCTTTTGCCTTGCCTGATGTACAGAGTAAGCCTCAACATATTTTCAAATGGAGAACCAAAAAAACCTAGAGTAGGACCCAGTGGAAAAGGGCTGTTATGAAAAAGATGGAAACTCTGGGTGTCTTCAGGTGGCACCATCGCTGCTCATAAATCAATCATTCCTCCTTTTCATTGCTTCAGAGTATTCTTGCACTGAGGAGCTGCTGTTGAATAGCTTTGAATGAGTCCTGGTATAGAAAATCTGTTGGTAAATATTATGTCTGATGGATCACAGTCTTCTCTTCCTTGAAAAGCAAACCTATACTGGGAACTGGTGAGACAGAGCTGTGAATAAAAGAAGTAAAGGGAATTAATTTAAGTCTTCCCCATAGTTTATTTTTTTTTAAGAAACACTGGTCTTGATTTCAGCTTGAGGATAGAGTGATCAAATAAGCTTGGACGTGCATCTGTTCTATTCACCTATTGGTGATTATAACGTGCATTAGCACCCCGTACCCTAAAGTTTCCAGGAAGTCCTGCATAAAGGCAGTGTAACAGTTTTGTTCAGTATGGTGTTTTCCAATACCGCCCTTCTGTGGAATAAACATCTGACATTCCTCCGAACAATTATTCCTTAGGTCTTACTTTTTATGGACTTTGATATTAAAGCCTTGAGTAGAATAGAGATTTTCTTGAGCCCAATGACATGTGAAGGCATCCAGAAAAGCAAGGTACTATACCTTCCTCCGCACTGTCACTGCCACTAAGCGTTAATGTACCCTTTATATCTGGCTCCCTGGTATAGGAGTTGGTTTTGCGTCGTTACGGAAAATTCTGGGTAATGGTAATTACTATAGAAGCTTTTTCTGTGTAATGGTGATTGCTGTAGAAGCCTAGAAGCTTTTTTTTTTTTTTTGTCTCCTTTTTGTTCTCCGTGCTGTTTCTCAGTACATATTTGGAAGGGTACTAAGCATTTCTGGGAAATGGGTGCAAAACTTTGGGGATGAGGATTTTTTTTTTTTTTTAGGGTAATTTGTTGTGAACTTAGGTCATTAGCTTTAGAGACTGTAAGAGTTTATCACTGAAAAGAGGCTTTACTGCTGGGGGTAGTTGGCCTTCCCCCCTCCTCTTGCTTGCCGCTACCTGAGAGACTAGGAGACAGGCTGCTAAGGACCTTGATGTATCCCAGGTGAATGAGCTCAACCCTCTACATAGTGGGTGCCCTCACTCGGGAATGGGTCTTTAATACATTCAGCCTTGCGTGCAGTAGCTGCCACAGATGTTGAGTTTCTGAGCTGGATCAGCTGTGGGACAAAAGAAGTCATTGGCATAATATACCTATTGATAATAATCATCTTTTAGGTTCATTTTATTACTACATCCTAATTTAATGTCTCATTTAAGTCTCATAACATCCCTATTACATGTTCAGGGAGAATAATTATCATTCCTCAGTCTGCAAATTAAGACAAAAAGATTTAAGCTCTAAATTCCTAAGTCTGTTTAGTTTTGTTTGTTTTTTTAATATATTTTATTGATTTTTCACAGAGAGGAAGGGGAAAGGGATAGAAAGCCAGAAACATCGATGAGAGAGACATCGATCAGCCGCCTCCTGCACGCCCCCTACTGGGGATGTGCCCGCAACCAATGTACATGCCCTTGACTGGAATCGAACCTGGGACCTTTCAGTCCCCAGGCCGATGCTCTAGCCACTGAGCCAAACCGGTTTCGGCTGTTTAGTTTTAAGTATGGGATCCAAACTGGAATCCAGGTCTCCTGTCCCCCAAACAAGTGGTCTTTTTGCTAACTGCATTGACTGAAGTTTTCTTTGAGGCCAAGTGTTTGAGTATAATTTTAAATAAATACTTGGTATTCGTATGAAAGTATTATGGCATAGAAAACTCAGTAGCCAGAGAGATGAGAAAAATGAGGCTTAGAAAGATGGATCTATTCAGTGTTGTATAGTTTGCAAGGGAAAGCTGCAACTAGCATTTAGCTCTTTTTTAACCCAGTGTTCCCCTGATAAACCGAGCTGTTGATAGACGTTGTCTTTAGTGGGTGCTAATAAATACATGTTGAATACAACTCAATCTCTTCTTAAGTCTTTGACCCTTGCTAGGAAGGTTGAGTTTCAGGTTTTATGGAGTATCAGACTTCTCTCTCAGATCCAGGTTGTAGACCAGGATTACACTGGCCCACTTTGTAGAATGCATCACTTGAATCATATGCCTTTTGGGGGTCTACGTAATAGTTCTAGATAACGCACATGACCCCCTGACAGGAATCGGGGGGAGAGTTAGGACTGAGAATACATATCAGCAATGGGGCCAACCATGAACCACAAAAGAAGGAGCTGGGCCAGAACCGATCTCTGGCAGGAGCAGGGCTCAGTCAGTCCGCTTAGACTGCAGCACCGGATTGAGACGCATAACCAATGGTCTCTGTGGGCCCTTAGGCTAGGACAAACAGCTCAGAATGCCAGCCCACCGGAGGGGAGAGCCCCGTGAAGAGCCAGGAAGAACAGTGATTGATGCCCGTCTCTTATTTATTCAGCAAGCTATCTTTGGAATAATGGACCACTCTAACCTTTTAGCTTAGAGAGTATAGTAACCATAGAGGGCAGCTCAGCTTAACACATTGCGGACCAGTAGTTTTATTGCTAGCTTTACCCAGTGGCCAGGTAAGTTTCTGTTGAATGAGCACAGAAAAACATTTTACATAAATGTTAAAGGGACGCTTAAAAATTAAATCCCCATTGCATTTTGAAGTTATTACATGTTCTTACAAGCTAATATCTTTTTAAAGAATTCTTGTGATTGGCCACAAGCCTTAGAACAGAAAACACAAGAATTCTTGTGATTCGTCCGCAATGTGTTAAGTTGACCCTCAGTCTAAGAAATGGTACTGCATTAGACACTGAGAGCCAGGAGGTCAGTGTAGGCAGCGGTTCTCGGCCTTTAGGGAGGATCAGAGTCACCCAGAAGAGCAGGCCGGTTAAAACATAGACCTGGGCCCCGCTTCCAGAACTGCTGTAGCAAGTCTGGGCTGCACCCACGCCTTTGCACTTCTGACAAATGTCCAGGTTGATGCTGATAGTGCTATGCCTGGGATCACACTTAGAGGACCACTGATCTAGAGAAATATGATGAAATGGGGATAGCTGTTTAGTTCCTGTTGATTAAGGACTTCACAGAGGAGGGTTAAGGGAGCTAACGTTTAAGTCTCTACCACAGTCAAGACCCTGTGCTGAGTGATTTGCAATCATTGTTTAACTCTGAAGACCACTCTGCAGAGTAATCCTCACTCCCCCCTAGAGGAGTGGTCACCAACCATTGGTCCACCGACCACTGGTGGTGCAGCAAGGTCTAAAGGTTGGCGACCGCTGCCCTAGAGCATACACATTTAAAAACTTTTATGAATATTCTTACTTCAAGGACAGCTCTTACTTACAGCTGAAAGAATGTTACACATACCACTCAATGAATATTTTATTTCATGTAGAGATATGTTATATTGCATCGTTCACTATTCACTGCTTTTCTTGTAGCGTTATGAGTGATGTAAATGTAGATTAACAGTAATGATTATACAATAGATGGAATTAAATGTGGCAATATGTTTTCTCAGACGGAACAGAAAGTGGATGGGAGCTTTACTGTAACATTAAGTATAGGAAATCTTTTATATCACAAGAAAAATCAGCCTATGAATTTTTTTAATGTCACGAGTTGTTAATGACCAATTCTATTTTAGAATAAATAAAGGAAGGAATGGTGAATTTCAGAATAGTTGGTAGTAAGAAAGGACCAAATTCTTTTTTTTTAAATATATTTTATTGATTTTTTTTACAGATAGGAAGGGAGAGGGATAGAGATGAGAAACATCAATCAGCTGCCTCCTGCACACCTCCTACTGGGGATGTGCCTGCAACCAAGGTACATGCCCTTGACCGGAATAGAACCTGGGACCTTCCAGTCTGCAGGCCGATGTTCTATCCACTTAGCCAAACCGGTTAGGGCTAGGGGCCAAACTCTTGATATTGCCACCACAAGACTTGCTTCTTTAAAGTGTTCTTTGTTAAGGTCACTTTGAAAGGTCACCTTGTTTCTTAATGGTGCTCAGTGAAGTTGTGTGTTGCTGTTTGACAGATCCGAAAAGAGAAGAAAAGCAGGGAGCTCAGCAGTTGAACTGAAGGCACTCCAGGGAAGCCTGCCGTTTATTGTGAAAATCATCTTCGGTCCTGACATTAAAAGTAAAGCTGGAAAGGAATTTACAAACAAGAAAAAAAACAAGTTTGGGATCGGACTTACAGGATCTGGGCTTGGAAATGCCTCAGGTAAAGCAACCACAGCAAGTGTAAGGTTTTCTGTTTTCCCATGGCAGAAAGTCAGTGTCATTGCTTCTGTAAGTTCTCCAATTCTTTTTTTTTAAATATATTTTATTGATTTTTTACAGAGAGGAAGGGAGAGGGATAGAGAGTTAGAAACATCGAGAAACATTGATCAGTTGCCTCCTGCACACCTCCTACTGGGGATGTGCCCGCAACCAAGGTACGTGCCCTTGACCAGAATTGAACCCGGGACCCTTCAGTCTTCAGGCTGACGCTCTTATCCACTGAGCCAAACCGGTTTCGGCAGTTCTCCAATTCTTAACACAACTTGACACATTTATCTTTTTAAGACATTTTCCTTCTGATTTCAGCTAGCTTTGAAGATAAGAACTTTCTTCCATTGCTTCTATTTTCTGCTTTGCTGTGTAGCTTTAAATAATGAGCGTGGCACAGGGAGCATGGCGAATGGAAATTTAGTTAGAAGGTGTACAGATCTGCTGGCTTTATGGGAGCTAAACCAACTCCCCTGAAATTAGCCTGCCACCAAAAGCCTATTTTGGCCTTCTCTTTTTTTATTTCGCAATTGTTCCTTTCCATTCATGCCTGTTGAACTTAAAAGTAATTAAGAGGAAATGGTATACACATACACCCCTCCACACACACACACATATATATATAGGTGTAGGCAAAAGTAGGTCTACAGCTGTGAATATGCCAAAGTTTATTCTTGTATTATTTACTCTATTTCACAAACAACTATAAGCCTACTTTTGCCCACCTCTGGATATACCTCTCACAAAACATGTTTACGAGTGATTATATCCATTGATATTACTACTCTGAATTCATCAGTTCTGCTTTTAGGCAATCACTGAAACAATACATGAAGCCACTCTGCACATACACCTTCTCCCCTTCCTCCTGTCATTGACTTTTCCCTCTCCCCTCGTAGTGTTCAGTGCTGAGGAGAGACTGAAAGTAATGAGAGAGCATGGTTCTTAGGTGGCGTTACGTGAGGCAGACAGAACTGTGCCCTGAGCGAAGGAAGTCAGAAACTTGCTGGGACCGCGCAGCGACTCGGAGGCAGGCAGCGAGGCAAAGCAGGGAATTTGCTGGCTGATGTTACAAAGACCAGCGGCTGCCTCCACCCCAGCCTCCCTGCCAAGTGGGCCGCACATGCTCCTTCAGAGTCCTTTCCCATTCAAGTTTTAATTTGCTGTGTATCCAATCCTTGCATTGGGGACTATAAGACACTTATTTGGGGTTTGCAGTCTGGTAGGGTTGGGGAAATCAGAGAAAGAAAAGAATGGGTGGGATATTCCAGTGAAGGAAAACATGAAGAGTGAGTATGTATGATAGTCTATAAAGATATATGTATACAAAATGTAAACAAACAGACTAATAATTTTTAATGTTTAGCAGAAACTTACTGAACAAGAACAAAAAGGCAAAGAGGGAATTTTTATTTTTCCCACCCTCTTCCTTATGCAAGTTCAGTTTCAGAGGGAGGCCTTGTTCGGACCAATTTAGGCGTGTGAGCCCTCTAGAGAGGTTGGAATGGAAAAGGAGGATGGATTAACTCTGGTGCGAGGCATTTTCCCCTTTTTATTTATTATAGAACGAATCGCACACTTTTCAGGAGTCAGGATGAAAACCGCTGAGCTCTCAAGTCACTGGCCTCACCCAGGGGACGTGGGGATATCTGGCTGGTTGTGTCCCCTCCACGTTCCTGGGGGCATTTGTTGGCTAGAGATGCCCAGGTTCTCCTCCAGCTTGTTTTGAGGACTCACTTAGGAGAACAGAGTTAGATTGACCGGGTACCTCCATAGACCCCAGCAAGCGGCAGTTCTCCTCTTCAAGAAGTTAATACAGAGAGTTAGTAATTAGAGATGGATTTGAAAAGTATTTATAGCCTAATAAAAGTATTCATGAGGTACTGTATGCTGACCAGTGGCTAAATAAGCTTTTGTTTTTAGAGGTTAAGTATTATGAACAACTGACACTCTTACTTTTTTTGTTTTTATGCATCTTAGTTATTTTCCTAATAGATAAGCCCACAGCTAAATTCTAGCTAACTGTCTTAGATGTACGAAACAATAGAAGAAACACATTGTTTTTCTGAAAATAGTAGAAGTGATGATGGGACCAATGTGTAATAAATTGGTCTTAAGTAGTCTTTCATGTTCTAAAATGAAACCTCTCTCTCGTAGCCTAGTGTAAGCGGAATGGATCCGCCTTTTGGGGATGCCTTTCGAAGCCACACGTTTTCGGAACAGACTCTAATGAGCACAGATCTCTTAGCAAACAGTTCCGATCCAGATTTCATGTATGAACTGGTAAGTCACATTTGCTTATATTCTTTGATTTGTGATTAAAGTGTTGTGGGAGAGTTTTTTTTATATATAGAGGCCAAATTTGATTCTTGGGATTGTGAGTCTAGTCATTTTAGAAGGACGTATGAGCCCATTGAAAATAGTAAGAGGCATGGTTTTCTGAATAACCTTAGGCTGGTTTTTGATGAGGAGGATGGCGAGCAGTCTTTCTTTAATACATCTAAACACTAAAAGACTTTTCAACTGGAAAATTGACAAGTGGTAACATTGAGCAAGGCATACGACCCAGAGATTGTGAGATAAGAATGAACAATTCCAAGCAATATCTGCTTTTTAACACAAAAGTATATGACGATGCAGCCTTTCATATTAGTCCATAGAGCCTAACTGAATTCTTTGTAATGGCTGCGTAGTCTTAATCACATTTTAGAATTACATCTGTACTCCTGAGGAGTATTTCTTTGCCAAGCCTGAAAGTTGTTACAAGGTCTTCCAAGAGCTTCTCTGTCTGAGGCTGAGTTCCAGCTCTCTCTGGATCGCTCTTTGCCTCTAACTAAGTTCCCGTTTAAGAAGGCATAGCCTTCTGTGCCGAAGGTAAGTCTTCACTGTTTGCTTTGTAAATGAGCTTGTTTCTGAGGAGGTACCAATATCCTTCTAGGTCAGAGGTCGGGAAATACAAACTTTTTTTCAGGAAGAGTGTTAATAGTAAAGTTTAATAGGCCTTGATATTTGCACCATACTTCAACCTCTCAAGGGACATGTTTTCCCTCTTTTTTTTCTTGCCCAAGGAAATGATGTTACGTATATGGAATGGTAAAGTTTCATGTAAGTAGCCTTTATCTTAAAATAAAACAGAGCAGAGTTCAAGCACTTGTTTATCAATTTGCTATGTGAACGTGGACGGAGGTGCATATTTCTTGCCTAAAACGCGGTGTGTAATTTTCTTAAACCTTCCCCAGGATAGAGAGATGAACTACCAGCAGAATCCCAGAGACAGCTTCCTTTCCTTGGAGGACTGCAAAGACATTGAGAACCTGGAGTCGTTCACAGACGTCCTGGACAACGAGGGCACTTTAACTTCCAACTGGGAACAGTGGGACACGTACTGCGAGGACCTAACGAAGTACACCAAGCTCACCAGCTGCGACATCTGGGGAACCAAAGAAGTGGATTACCTGGGCCTCGATGACTTTTCCAGCCCTTACCAAGATGAAGAGGTCATCAGTAAAACGCCAACGCTGGCCCAGCTGAACAGCGAAGACTCTCAGTCGGTCTCCGACTCCCTGTATTACCCGGATTCGCTTTTCAGTGTCAAACCAAACCCGCTGCCCTCGTCCTTCCCCGGTAAAAAGATCGCGAGCCGAGCGGCCGCCCCCGTGTGCTCTTCGAAGATCCTTCAAGCCGAGGTCCCTCTGTCAGACTGTGTCCCAAAAGCCAGTAAACCCACCTCAAGCACACAGATCATGGCGAAGACCAACACGCATCACGCCGAGAAGGTGAACTTCCACGTGGAGTGCAAAGACTACGTGAAAAAGGCAAAGGTAAAGATCAACCCCGCGCAGGCTCACGCCGACGCGGCGAAGGAGAACACCTGCTACTGCGGGGCGGTGGCCAAGAGGCCGGAGAAGAGAGGGACGGAGCCTCTGCAGGGTCACGCCGCTGCGGCTCTGCCTTTTAAAGAACCCCATCAGCTGCTGCTCGGCCCGCTGCCGCAGGAGGGGGCGGTTGCCGCCGGCGAGAGCAGCAGCGGCCTTTCCGCCGGCGCCTCGGCCTCAGATTCATCCCAGAAAAAGGAAGAGCACAATTACTCCCTGTTTGTCTCCGACGCCGTGGCCGAGCCGCCGGCCAAATGCAGCCCCGAGGAGGAGGAGGACGACGACGACGATGTCGACGACGAGGACCACGACGAAGGGTTTGGCAGCGAGCACGAACTTTCCGAGAACGAGGAGGAGGAGGAGGAGGAGGAGGAAGATTACGAAGACGACAAGGATGATGATATCAGTGACACTTTCTCTGAACCAGGTAGTGTAATGCTTAGAGGCGCTCGGGCCGATCTGTCTCCTCCCGTGTGGAAACAGGAGGTTTTGCTGTGGATGCTTTCTGGTCTTAGTGTGAGGATTGAATGACTTAATATCTTGGCTCGGATATGTAAGTGCTTTTGATCCATGCAGACAGCTCTAAAACAATCACTTTTGCTCAGATTGTGGCTCGTATGCTGATTCCTCGAGGGCTCCTTCTACATTTATTTTATGCTAAGTGACCTGATTTATCACTCTCTCGAGCAGCTGGGCAACGGTGCCAAGAATTGATTGGCTTAAAAATATTCCCCTTTTGGGCACGAGTCCTTCTGTTATGGTTGAGGTAAGTTAGGAGTCCCTAGACCGGGGAACCAAGGGATGATGGTTTATGTCACCCATGACTGTCACCAACAAAGCTTGCTGAGTGAATACCGTGAGAGAGAGTTGTTTCTTTGCTGCATCTTTCGCTTGCACAGTATTTTTCCACTTAAGAAAAATACCTGCCATAATTGAATAAGCACGCAGGAGACTGTTTTATTTACATATAGCGCTTGCACACGGAGGCAGAGAGAAAGGAAGAGCTTGGAGAGCCGGTCCGCCTCAGCATTCGCATGCTTGGGCCGTTGCTGCTGTTGGCTCGTGCCGTTTATTTATGAAAACGGCACTGCCAAGTGGAACACAGTTAAGACACAAAGAGGTGAAGATCTGCAAGTTTAAGCAAAAGTTCTTTCCTTCAGAAATAATGTTGATATTGTAACACCGACATGGAAAAGCGAGTTATTAAAAAACTAACATTGTCAAAGAAATCCCTTCCCGTGCGTTAGGACGGTTGCTGGAGTTGCCAGCCGTGCAAACATTGGTATTAAATTTTGGAAGGGTTTTTAAGGCATAGTAGCTGTATTGTAGGCACTACAGCACTGTTGTGACTGAAAGACTCCTTGTAGTGCGATCTCGCTGTGACACACATGCTTAGCTTGATGTATTTGATACAACCAGGTTGTTTGACTTGGGTGGGGTTGCAACTAAGGAAAAGGTGCATTAGGTTTAAGGTGGAGGAAGGGAGGTTTTGCCTTCTCTTCGGTTTACTTTAGAGCTTGGTAGAGTCCAGATAGAACGATTGTCTTTCCTCCTTAGCGGGAAAATTTTTCACCAAACTAATAAAATCTGCTTTGAAATATTTGAAGGGAAGTTGTCTTTGTAGCTGATGGTTCACTTAGCTCCCTCCCCTAGGAAGGCCGGTGTGGTCCTCAAGTCTGGCAGATGAGCCAGCCCTGTTGCTTGAGTACATGTTTAGAATTAGGATAGGAGGGTAGGGGAAGGGAGACCAGCAGGAGACAGGTAGCAGCTAAGGGAGATGGAAAGCGGGGGAAGGAAACGCCTTAGCCAGCTGGCGTTTAAAGGAATAGATATGTCAGTGATAAATCCCACCGCCACCCACCAGGCAAGGACCTCTGCTGCCTGCCCCACTTCTGGGTGTAGCTCTTCTTTTCTCTGACTTTTAACTCCACTTTCAACCCGTTCTGGAGCTTCTGATTGGGTTTGTGTGGGGAGGTGAGTGGGTCCATGGAGAGAGGCCGTTGGTAGATTGGCCCTTTTTCCATGTTCTCAGCCTTTGACTGATGAGCAGGGACCAGTGTTGGAGTTGGTATTGTCCTGGTAGGCCGCATGTCCTTGCTGGTGTTAAGCAACCAGCGCTGCTCTAAAACAGCTAAGTGAGCTGGCACTCGGCAGGGCTGGCTCTCCTCTTGGTGCCACTTACCAGTGCTGAGTGTTTGGATGGCACTGAATTCGCTTCCTTCCATTTGACTTCAAGTACAACCTCCTCGGTTAGCATCACGTATTAGTCCTCACAAATGGTAAAGCAAGGTAGTCTGAAGTCAGCACAGTCTCATGGCTGTACCTGGGCGTTACTTATGTTTGCCAATGAAATGTCCCTTTCTCTGGAAAGAAAGCTAACCAAGCGACTCTAGGGGTGCCCAAGCGAATTACTCGGTGAGAGGCAGGAAGGAGCTCCTTGAGACGGGAAAGTGGGATAGTGATAGTTTCTTCGGAGGGCCGGTCTCAGAGCGGCTGATTGGCTTCATCTGCACAGACAGCGGATAAAGGCCCTTTTGTGGGGACCGCTCCCTGGATGCTGGGTCTTGGCAGCCCGCGCCGCAGTGCCCGGGCCTACAAAGCCGGAGGAGAGTGTAAATGGAGCTTCAGTCCCGGCGCTGGCCCGGCTCCCACGTTTAATAGAGCCTATTCTGTGGCCGGGCCGCCGTGCTCGGGGTCACGGAGTTGCATGGGGTAAGATGAAGACTCGGGCCCCCGCATGAGAGTTTATTTTGTAATCCCTACTATAAACATTTTTACAATTGACTTTATCAGCTTAGGGGCGGTAATCCTCACCAACCAAAGGTGTGTGATGGAATTTTAGGCAATAAGTAATCCTTTTTGACTTGCTTTTGATAATTGTGTCAGGAAGCAATGAGATCAGTATGGTGACCCATTAAATGAAAAAAAAAGGGGGGGCGGCTGGTGGGAAATGTTTGAGTGCCTCCTTTTGTGTCTGGCACTGTGTGTGTTAGGCATTGGCTGTGCAGAGATGAGCAGATAGGCATGATCCTCGTCTTCATGAGCTCAGAGTGGACTGGATCTATTTCCTGTCGTGATTTCTGCCTTCTAATACATTTATGTGCGCTGTGACTTGGCAAGAGAGAAGTGCAGGATGAGTGTCTTACAGCTTTTTTGACCGTGGAACTCACTTGGGGATGAAGGCATGTCTTATAGTACATAATAGTGTTTCTCAGAACATACTTTGAGAGAGATTTACACACAGTAAATGCTAGACCAGTGATCTGGGAATATAATATTTCTGCATTTTACCGGATATCGTAGTCTCTGTATGAAAAGGTGGATGACGTTAGCTAACAAGTCCATGTGTGCTATGTTGTATGCTATTAGAAAATGTGAGAATACTAGGACAAAGAAAACTGATGATCCTTTAAGTAATTAAAAAAGACAACATATATAAAGTAAAACTGGTAAGTAATTTGGGTGGGATAGAATAAATAAAAATCTTCCTGACTCTTTGAATTTAATGTGGATTGTATATGGAAAAAAAACCATTTAGACATTTTATTTGGAGGGGTACAGGGAAAGGGGGACATTCAGTTGGAGCTAAACTTGAGTCATGAGGCCTCAGTCAGTCCCAGGCTCTGCCCTGTCATTTAAACCCTCCACGAGTGTGTTTCTTTGTGAAAAGGGGCTGATGATCTTTTCCTGTCAGGTTCCTGTAAGGCTGAAATGAAGTATGTGTGAGTGAAATACGCAAGGACAAGTTGCTAGCTAGGGCAGCATATCATGTAGTGTTGGGGACATGGGTTCACCCCTTTAAGTCCACACTTCCGTGAGCTCTCACATGTGCACGTAACCACCACCACTGAGGAAGTTGTATTTAAAAGTGTCCGCCTGATGCTGGGACCGGAATGGACCTAACTGTGGAATGCCAGTTCTCGATGCTGGAGGGAAGATGCGAGTGTCTGGGTTGGCCCATCTGCCAGTGTTAGGTGTTCCCAGGCACGTGAGGGCAATCTCTGCGGGCCAGGCATTTCTGGTTGGCCTGGGCAAGGGCCTTTTTCTTTTTCTTTTCTTTTTTTTTTAAATATATTTATTGATTTTTTACAGAGAGGAAGGGAGAGGGATAGAAAGTCAGAAACATTGATGAGAGAGAGACATTGATCAGCCGCCTCCTGCATGCCCCACACTGGAGATGTGCCCACAAGCAAGGTACATGCCCCCGACCGGAATCGAACCTGGGACCTTTCAGTCCGCAGGCCGATGCTCTATCCACTGAGCCAAACCGTCTCGGCAAGGGCCTTTTTCAAAAGGCCATCTCAGGTGGCGCGATGTGGCCCTTGCACCTTCTCCAGAGCTCTGTGGAAAACGGGGGACGAGATAAAATCCTCCCGTTGAAAGCAAAGCATTCACACAAGTAAAAAGGCCAAGGCTATATAACCATTTTTAAAATTCGGACTTCTAGAAATGATTGTGTCGCTGAGCTTGTGCATATCTCTTTAAAAATAACCGGAGGTTTGCGGCGCCACGGCCTGCCAGAGTGTCTGAAGGACCAGGTGCACTCTCACGCTGCCCAGCACTTGTCCTGACTGTTGCCTCGAAATCATTTGCTGCTTCCAGCTGATTCTCTTTTTAAAGGTCATGTGTATTGAGGCATAATTTCCACCCAGTAAAATCCATTCCCTTTGTGCACCCTTCAGTGAGTTTTCACAAAGTGCACGTCATAATGTAATCACACTCAAGACGGAGAATTTGAGCACAGCCCCCTCCCCCCCAGTTTCTCTCCTGTTCCTTTAGAGTTAGTCCCTTCTCCCACCCCCAGCTCCTGGCAATCACTTGGTCCCTACAATTTTGCCTTTTCTAGAATGTCATGTAAGTGGAATCATATTCTTCATTCTTAATCTGAACAAAACCCGGTAAAATTCTAATTCCCTCCTCCCCAAACGCTCAGATGTTACGCTTTCTTAGTATCGGTTCCAGAGGAGTCACATTTTTAGTAGGGAAAGTGGTCCTTTCGCGTGGCCAGTTTTTTCTGGCTACCTGAGGTTTAGGGTTGTGGACCTCCTGTGCATGGCCCACCCCCGCTACCACAGGTGCCTAGCCCCAGTGCATGGAATACATACACACACGGTGGGCATCTGAGGGTCTGTGAGATTGAGAGGCCAGCCTGTATTGGGACTGACCAGCCGTTCTAGCAGCTCAGACTTACATATTCTCTGAAATGTCCTGTTAGTAAGAAAAACAACTTCCTCAAAAATGAAGTCAATGCAGGTTTTTCCAGTAAAAGATTAGACCAGGCATCTACGTTTTTTTGTTTGTTTTTAATATGGGAAGCTTCCCGAATCGGCATGTCATCCTTGCTCAGGGACCGTGCTAATCACTGTATCGTTCCAGTTTTAGTGAATGTGCTGTCTCACACAGTTCTGCCTAGTGGGATATCCCCCCAGAAATGCACACAGCTTTCTGTTGGGGTGTTTTAGAGGCACTGATGTTAAAAAGAAGACCTTTTAAGATCACAGTATAGTGGCCAAGTACCATTATCTCATGGTGCTTTTGACATTTCTGTGGCTGTATTTCATTATTCTCTCAATCCTGTGTGAAGATACAGAGTGTCATATGCTAACGTATAAAAACCAAAGAGAAACACCAAGAAGATAGTGTGTAGTTATCTTATGTTTTTTATCTCTATCTGAATATTTTATGAGTTAGAGATTTCTATATGGGAAGGTATTTTATAGACCTGCTTTATAATCTGTGACATGCCAATGATACGCAGTGATGTTTTCAGATGAAAGGACATGTTTCAGGTGACAAAGAGAAGGATCTTTTTGTTTGTCCTGATTGGTGTGTTGGAATCGGTGGCACTGAAAGATTGGGGTGGGCCTTTCTTTTCTTTAAGGCTATGAAAACGATTCCGTGGAGGACTTGAAGGAGATGACCTCGGTGTCCACCCGGAAGAGAGGCAAAAGAAGGTACTTCTGGGAGTACAGCGAACAGCTCACACCGTCGCAGCAGGAGAGGATGCTAAGGCCGTCGGAATGGAACCGGGACACCTTGCCGAGCAACGTGTACCAGAAGAATGGCTTACATCACGGTAAGGGGTATTGTGATCAGAGGATTTGTGTCGCTTTACGTAGAGATACTAAACCATGTTTAAACCTTCTTAGAAAACTGGAGAGCTGCTGTGTTTGCACAGCTTTGCCAGGGTTGAGAACCATGACCTAAACAGGGAGGCAAGCCAGCGCACAATGATTTCATTTCTAGTTGCTTCCAGCAAATGATTAGGAAACTGATTCCTGACCTGTCACCGCTGCTATAAACCGCAAGGGTGGGAAGAAAGAGAACGAGCGCAGCACTCACGTTCGTTCTCATTCGGTCTCCAGGCCTAATAGCAACAGGAGGTGGGGATCCACATGGTGGTGGGAAGAAAGAGGGGGGAGGGGAAAGAAAGGAAGAACAGTTGTATGAAAAGGAATGGAGAGGGCAGAGTAGAAAATAAGGATTGAGAGAACCTTCTAATCTGAGGTCAAATTTCGAATTGTGAACCCAGGGCGATAGAATTAAATAGAATTCCTTCTGCGAAAATGTGATTTTTATGGTAATCCGAAATCTGCCCCATACTTTTACATTAACCCATAGCGGAGGGCATTGGTAAGATGGGTGCTCAGTACACAGTTTAATAATCACTCGTGCTGCAGACCTCAATTGCTAAGCATTTTTGACACGAATTGGATCAGAAGTATGTGTGGGCCTCATTTTCCCTGGTACCTAGCCTGTACTTTACTGTCTCTCAATGAATAAAAACCCAGTTTTTGCCTTCAGATCAATTTTCCTACCGCATTGAAAAGACACACGAATAAATAGGTCCAGAAAGCAGGTGGGGAGCACTAGGAAAGTTGTGTGGTGTATGTGGTTCTGAGGACAGAGCCATCCCTCACGCCCGCAGTGACAGGGCAGGAGCCCGGGAGTCTCCTGTGAGTTATAAACCAAACTAACCGAAGAAGACCTTTCAAAAAAGGCACCCTTTACTTGGTGGACTTTTCAATGCAACGCAAGCCTCTATATATAACCTGACACGTTTTCAGTCAGAGCATCAAAGCATCTACAATCTCCAAAATCTCTTTCTGACCATATACGGTAGTGCACCCTAGCCCTGATTTTCCTGTGCAGGTGAACTTGCATTCCAGTCCTAAAGTTTGAGATGCTCTTCACTACCATGCAGATAATCAGAATCTGTCATTCTGGGGCTGGAAACCTAGAGTGAGAAGGAACGGAAAAGGCTGGAGCTGCATCATATGACCCCCATGTCTCGCAGTCACGGCGTGGGGAAGAGAAAAGGCTAGTGGTTCTGGCAGAGGGTGTTAACGTTCTGAGACTGCTGAGACGTGCCGAGACTTTGGACAAGGAAAGGCTGGTGCGGGAGACGCGGCTTTAAAAGACGGCTGCAGAAAACGTATCTCTTGTTCAATAAGATGGTGTAAGTGAAAACTTGTTTTACCGCGTCTGCAGGGAAATACGCCGTGAAGAAGTCGCGGAGAACTGACGTGGAAGACCTGACGCCCAACCCGAAGAAGCTGCTGCAGATCGGCAACGAGCTGCGGAAGCTCAACAAAGTGATCAGCGACCTGACGCCCGTCAGCGAGCTGCCCTTAACGGCCCGGCCCCGGTCACGGAAGGAGAAGAACAAGCTGGCTTCCAGGTACGCGCTGGTCGTGTCCCCTCGGGTGGGTGAAGTCCGGGGGGTGAGGCCAGCCTGGCCGCGAGCTTGTGACCCTCACGCATTTATTCAGAAAGGGACTTTTAAACACTTCGAGAGAATTAGAATTTTCCCCTTGAAAGTAAAAGGCACTCTTTATGCTTGATGGAAAACGTTTTTAAAAGGGAGCGGTAAATGGACTCAAGTCTAGCGTAACAATGAAAATTTTTATCGTGGCCTTGGGCTTTATTTTGCAGTAATGAAAATTCACCCCTTTTAATGTCCACTTCCACGAGTTTTGACAAACACGCTGATCATATAAGCAGCACCACAGTCAAGATACTGAACATGTCCATGACCTTAAAAAATGTCCTCATGGTCCTTCTAAACCCTTCTCCCGCCCTTCACCCCTCACCTCCACCGATCTGTTTTATTTGCGGTTTCTAGAATGTCATATATAGGTGGAGTCATCCTGCAGATAGCTTTGGCGCTGAGTTCTTTGGTTCCACATGATGCATGTGACATTCATCCGTGTTGCCATGCGGAGTAATGCTTGTTCCTGTGTGGTGCTCAGTAGTGTTCCTTTGTGGAGATGTATCACAGTTTATCCACTCACCGGGTGAAGGACCTTTGGGTTGTTTCCAGTTTGGGGCAGTTATGAGTAAGGCCACCATAAACATCACTTAGAGGTGTTTGTGTGAATGTAAGTTTTCATTTCTCTAGCGGAAATACCCAGGAGTGTATGTTCAACTGTATAAGAAAAACTGTCTCAGTAGTTACCTCCAAAGTCATAAAGCAAATTTTTTAACAGCTACTACTTTCAAAGTAGCTATATGTCCTATTGTACATCCCCACCAGCAATAGATGAGGGCTTTCTTTTTGAATAAGCTTAAAATGTTTTAAAAATCAGTTTGGATAAATTATATTGTGGGTTTTTGGTAAATGAGTTACCATCGTTAGGCAGTGGTTTTTGGTTACTTTTAGGAAATGTCTAACAGAAATAAAGAATGTTCTGAATGTTCACTTAAAAAAGTGAACTAATTGTTTCTTCCTTTCACAGGGCTTGTCGGTTAAAGAAAAAAGCCCAGTATGAAGCTAATAAAGTGAAATTATGGGGCCTCAACACAGAATATGGTAAACCTACACCTTTAAGAATTTGATTAACCTCCTGTTACTTTGCTGACCACTCTTTTCCTTGGGTTTTTTGCTTTTCCCTGTATTCTGCCCAGTTTGGGGCCAGCCTCCTCTCTGTTCATCCATTCAGTAAGCCGCATGCTCTTCTGGCTCTTTCCTGTCCTAGTGTGAGCATCTCCACCTGGGACTCCCCGGTCAGACCTCATCTGAGCAGCTCATTCACTTGTGAGCATGGGCATTTCTTACTTGTATGGTGGTATTGCTGCGCTAGCCAAACTCATTGACTGCTGTATATTTGAGCCTTTGAATGGACAGTTTAGATTTCTGGTTTACAAGGTTGACCTCTCATTGGATTTGTCTCTGTACATGTTGAAATGCAGATTCCTAGGCTTCTAACCAGATCCTCTTAATTGTGATCTGTGCAAGGAGAACTAGGAATTTACATTTTTAACACCATCTTGGTGACTCCTATGCAACCTTCCTGGCATATTTTGGGAATCGTTGGTTTAAATCAGTACTTCCCCATCTTTCACATCATGGCGCATGTAGAGATTTGTCATCCCTAAGGCGTCCTGGAATGTAAGAGGGTGTCCTACTCACAGGAAGAGGCCTCTGGGGACGGAGAGGACCATTCTCATACATGTAGAACCCTTGATAGCACACTAGCGGGTTAGAGAGCTCTGGCTTGGGCTGTGGTCCTCCTTTCCCCCTTGCTCTCTTACTGTTCCTTACACTTGGTATCAGAGTTTGCATGTTCCTTTGCCTCTAAAATCCCTGTGTAGCTTTTTGACTAAGTGGTATCAGACAGTGGAACAGTGGCAAAATGATTAATTATTATTTGTGTCTCGAGATTTCCTTAAGTCCAGCATGATGTCTGGCACATAGATGCGCATAAACTTTGTGTAGTTTTTCTTAATCCTTGATGATCTTGTTTCTGTTTGTGAGGGCAGAAAAAGGATTTCCAACTGTGAAGTTTGTCACCTGTTAAACTGATGTTGTTAATTCTGCTCTTTAAACTTTTTAAGAGGGGAATTTGTTCTTAAAGCTTTAGTCTTTAAAGGACTTTGGTTTATTTAATAAACATTTATTACTAAGATCTTATGAATCGATATAGCAGGCATTATCATAGGTCTTACAACCATGAGGACAAATAGGGCAAGTTGCTTACAGGATAGTGGACATTGATACATGTCTGCAGTGTTTTATCAAAAGTGGCACATCAGCCCTAGTTGGTTTGGCTCAGTGAATAGTGCAGTGGCCTGCAGACTGAAGGGTCCTGGTTTCCTTTCTGGTGAAAGGCACAGGCACTGAGGCAGCCAATCAGTGATTCTCTCTCATCATTGCTGTTTCTCTCTCTCTCTCCCTCTCCCTCCCTCTCTGAAATCAATAAAAATAATTTTTTTTAAAAAAGTGGCACATCATTTGAAATTAGCCTGCTTGGATAAGAAAGCTTATAACTATCACTGCTTAATGTTTTCTTAAACATTTTCCAATTTTTAATTGAATATCTGTTATTACATAATTAAAAGAAAATTCTTCTGTATTAGTGATTCATTCTAAGTATCTTGTTCTGTCTTCCAGATAATTTATTGTTTGTAATCAATTCCATCAAACAAGAGATTGTAAACCGAGTACAGAATCCAAGAGAGGAGAAAGGACCCAACATGGGGCAGAAGCTTGAGATCCTCATTAAAGACACGCTTGGTAAGGAGAATATTGGATAATTAACAACAATAATGACATGTAGTGCAAAATGTATGCCTCAAGAGGATGAGAAAAAACTCAAGTGATCTCATTGCAGTTACTCTGTTAAAAGTAGTTTTGTCTCTTTAAATATATATATTTTATTTTAAAATATATTTTTATTTTATTTATTTTGTTTGTTTAAAGTGTTACAAATAGTAGTACATATGTCTCCTTTTCTTTCTCCCATTGATCCCCCCCACAGCCTCCCCTACCCCCCCAGTACATGTCTGTCCTCCCCCCGCCTCCCAGTGTCTTGTATCCATTGGTTACATGCATACACGTCCTTTGGTTGATCTCTTACAGCCTGCCTTCCCGCTGTAGTTTGACAGTCTATTCAATGCTCCTTTGTCTCTGTATCTGTTTCCCCTCCACCTGATTCTTTTCCTTAAAAAATCTTGCCTCTGCAGACTAGAAATAAACCTTAAGAACAAAAAATGTTTGAGTCCCAGTTTCAGTGTCCAGCAGTTCTTTATGTGCACACGTCAGCAATGGTATCTGGATGGTGGACAAATGGTGGCCATGCAGGTCCGACCCTCCCTGGTTTGGTCCTAGGCGACCTGTAGGACGCACAGCTGCTGACTGCTCGCATGGCGAGGCGTCGTCAGCGTCTTCCCTCTCTGGCCTGTTTCTCCTCTTGTCTTCGTGGTCGGAGCAGACCTGTCAGTTCCTCTCTGTGGCAGGAGTCCACTTGGTCTTGGAGTTGTTTTCTGAAAGTATAGAAACATTTTCTCAACCAAAAGTTAGTAAAGGAATCTTTTCTATAAAATTGACTTGAGATCCTTTTTATTTTTGCCCAAACGATTTTCCTTTGACTTATTTTGACACCATGTGTGTTTTTCATGGGTGTTTTGCTGTTAACATTACAAATGAAAATTAATTTTCTAAAGTAAAAATTTTCTAGATGTAATTTATTTACAGGATATTTTTTCTTACATAAAATATCCCCCCTGTTTTGATTAATGGAGACTTTTGTAAATTTTTAGTGCAATCTTGGTAACTTTAAATTTTAATTTTTTGCACAAAAATATGACTGCTTTAGGTTCATTGCATGTTAAGCCATTTTACCATGAGATGAACTACCAATAGAAATTTTAGTTAGTACTTTAGGAACAGCTTTTTGTCCAGTACAATGAAATTTTCTTGAATATTCACTTATTTCAATTAGCCAATTTAAATTAATCTGAAAACTTGATTACTATTTTATTGTCAAATGTAATACTCTACCAACAATCTTAGTTTACCCTGTAAATATTAGTGGAAGGATTATTTGCATTCTGGAGTAGGCCCTGAGCGTCCTTGGTGCTCCGGCTGGATTGAGATATAGGGCAGCTGCTGTCAGCCAGGTCTCTGTCTGTCACCTGGATTCCGATCTGAGCTGGGCCAAGTCTCTGTCTGTTACCTGGGTCCTGAGCTGGGCCAAGTCTCTGTCTGTTACCTGGGTCCCGATCTGAGCTGGGTGTGGGAAGCAAAGCAGCCATAGGGGCAGGAGACCTCCCTCAGAAGGGGTGAGGGTTCAGGCCACTGCAAGGTTGGGGTGAGTGAGGGACTGTGCTCCACCTCTGTTGACCCCCACATTCTCTCCTGATGGCCCCTCTGCGACTGTGCCTGTTCCAGGTTGTTCCTTCCCTGAGGAATCTTCCCCGTCTCTGGCTAACCAGTCATCCTCCAGGCCAAACAGGATGATGTGAGGTTCAGTTCTCTTTCCTTAGTAGCCTCTGCCCCCGTGGCCTCCACTCTCAGCACTTGCCTTGGCGGGACACTGGCACTGATCACATATCTCAGGGAACTCAGGTTCCTTCTCCAGGGGGGCGCAGCTCACACCATTGGGCGAGAGACAGACCCGTGGTATCAACCGCCATGAGGCTTCAGCCTCAGCGTGAATAGGAAGCTCAGGCAGAAGCTGAGGGCAGTTGGATTGTGAGGAGAGGGTCCCTCTTGGCAAAAGGGTAAGAGGGGCCAATGTAGAATGCTCCATGCCTTTCCAGTGCCTGAATTCCTTCTGAAAGGGATTAAATCCTTCCTGTTCTTTTTTAAATTGCTGCCATAACTATATTTTTATTGATTTCAGAGAGGAAGGGAGAGGGAGAGAGAAATAGAAACATTTATTTTTTTGTATATTTTTGTAATTTAATAAATCCTTATTGTTCAGATTATTACAATTGTTCCTCTTTTTCCCCCATAGCTTCCCTCCACCATTCCCACCCCACTCTCTGTCCTTACTTCCTCCTCCCCACTGTCCCCATCCATAGGTGTACACTCTTTGTCCAGTCTCTTCCCACACCCCCACACTCCTTTCCCCCCGAGGATTGGCAGTCCTCTCCCTTTCTACACCCCTGATTCTATTATATTCACCAGTTTATTCTGTTCATCAGATTTTTAATTCACTTGATTTTTAGATTCACTTGTTGATAGACATGTATTTGTTGTTCATAATTTTTATCTTTACCTTTTTCTTCTTCTTCCTCTTCTTAAAGAACACCTTTCAGCATTTCATATAATACAGGTTTGATGGTGATGAACTGCTTTAGCTTTTTCTTATCTGTGAAGCTCTTTATCTGCCCTTCAATTCTGAATGATAGCTTTGCTGGGTAGAGTGATCTTGGTTGTAGGTTCTTGCTATTTATCATTTTAAATATTTCTTGCCACTCCTATCTAGCCTGCATAGTTTCTGTTGAGAAACCAACTGACAATCGTATGGGTGCTCCCTTGTAGGTAACTAACTGTTTTTCTCTTGCTGCTTTTAATATTCTGTCTTTGTCTTTTGCTCTTGACATTTTAATTATGATGTATCTTGGTGTGGTTCTCTTTGGATCCCTTTTGTTTGGAGTTCTGTGTGCTTTCTGGACTTTGGACTTGAAAGTCTATTTCTTTCACCAGGTGGGCAAAGTTTTCAGTCATTATTTCTTCAAATAGGTTTTTAGTATTTTGTTTTCTCTCTTCAGGCACCTCCATAATTTGGATGTTGGTATGCTTGAGATTGTCCCAGAGGCTCCTTACACTATCTTCAAATTTTTGGACTCTTTTTTTTTTTTTTTTTTTTTTTTTTTTTTTTTTTTTTTTTTTTTTTTTTTTTTTTTTTTTTTTTTTTTTTTTTTTTTTTTTTTTTTTGCTTTTCTGGCTGAATGTTTTTTGCTTCTTTATATTTCAAATCTTTGACTTGATTCTTGTGTTCCTCTAGTCTGCTGTTAGGTCTCTGTATAATATTTTTTATGTCAGTCAGTCTATATTTAATTTCTAGTTGGTCCTTTTTCATCTCCACTTGGGTCTCACTAAATTTATCGACCTTTTCTAGGAAATTCTTGAAAAACCGTATAACCATGGTTTTGAACTTTATATCCAGTCATTTGCTTTCCTCCATTTCTTTCATTTGTGATCTGTTTCTTTGTCTCCGCATTTTTGCTGCTTCCCTGAGTTGGTAGAGTAGCTTGGTGTGCTAGGTGTCCTATATGACCCTGTAGCTCCGCCTCCCCAGTTACCTGAAGTGGACACTCTTGGTGTACCTCTTTGTGGGCTGTGTGTACAGCCTGTTGTAGTGAAGTCTTGACTGTGGCTGGTATCACTGGGAGGAATTGACCTCCAGGCCAATTGGCTATGAGGATCAGCTGTGTCTACACCAGGAGAACTTCTGTGCTGGAGACACCCTTATGAGACAAGACTTACAAAATTGCAAAAGCCTCTGTGCTCGGCTTGGATGGGGCAGAGTTTCAGGGCTGAGCAGACAGCTTTGGCTTCCCATCAGTCCTGCTCTCTGAGGCCCCTAGGTCTCAGTTCCTCGGTAATTGCTGCAGTCCTCTCTGCATGCACTCAAATGTGCATGAGTCTCACCCAGAACAGGGGTTCAGTGCAGTAATGAGTTTCCATCTCCCTCCCACTAGAGGAAGCCAGCCAGGCACTCAGCTGCCCATCCTCTCCACTCGCAAGTCTCCATACCTCAGTTTTTTGCAGCTCCTCTGAGTCTCCGTGAGCCCCTCTCTTTCCTTCTAGCTGTAGAATTTCCACTCAGCCAGCTTTCCAGGGTTCTGGATGATGTCCGTTCTGTCTTTTAGTTGTAGTTTTGAAATTGTGTGAGGCAGCAGCTTAGGTGTTCACCTATGCCGCCATCTTGGTTTCTCCCAAATCTCTCTTTCCTCTGGCATTAAGTGCTACTATTGGAAAGCTAATAATTGCCTGATTTTTTTCTTTATATGTCATTTGCTATTTCTGCCTGAAAGTCAGCAGGATTTTTTTTCTCTTTCTTTAAATCGCAGTAGTTTTACTAGCCTGTATCTTGGCATTGGTAATTTCAGGTTGCTGTTCCCGTGTGCAGTCTGCTCTTTCAGTATGTAATTTCCAATCTCTCTATTTTTTTCTCTCTAAGTCAGGCATTTCTAAACAAGAGCACATACATTAATTACATGAAAATAGCTTTTTAGTCATAGAGAAGGTCATGTTGTCGTTAGCAGCAGCAAAGGAGAGAACGGGAGGGCAGTGGGTGCTCCTGGTGGGGACGGAGGTGAAGCTGTGTTTTTTCCTGATTGAAGACAAGGTCGTTGTGACTCCTGCCTTCAGGAAGGATAAGCTTCCTCCGGAAGCCACGGGCAGGGCCGGGCCCAGCTCAGCGCCCGGGCTCTTTAGTACTTACTGCGCGCTTTGGCTGTCTGCTGTAAGGACTTATTGCCTATTTTTGCCTATTTTTACTGTTAAAATTCTTTCTCCCCTTCACCTCTGTTTCTCTTAAAAGCATTATTTGTTACCTTTATTTGCTCTTGTGTTCCTTTTAGTTTTGCCTTAATTTCAAGAGGTTTTTTTTTTAATTTCTAATTTTTTTCTATGATCTGTCATCTTATTTCTGTTTTTCTCTTTCTCATTGTGCTGTTCTTTCATATCTTGTATCATTTTCTTTCATGTCTTCTGGTTCATTTTGAAATAATAATGGGTTCTGGTTTTCATCCTTTTTATAGTTACTCACTTTTATTGTTTGTAGCAATCCTCTTATTTTCTTTGGTCTTGAAATAACTTCTTTAAAATTTTTTTTTTATTGACTTTTTACAGAAGGCAGGGAGAGGGATAGAGAGCTAGAAACATCAATGAGAGAGAAACATCAATCAGCTGCCTCCTGCACACCTCCTACTGGGGATGTGCCCGCAACCAAAGTACATGCCCTTGACCAGAATCTAACCTGGGACCCCTCAGTCCGTAGGCCGATGCTCTATCCACTGAACCAAACCGGTTTCGGCTTAAAATAACTTTTTATGGGATTTTTGACCTTGATACTTTTTTATTTATTTGTATGTGAAGTTAGTTGTTGTTGTTTTTTAACTTCAAAAAGAAAGTTTTGTTCATGACAGCTTTTCTAACTTCAAACCTCACAGAATCCCCTGTTTTCCGTTCACATAAAACCAATGACATTTGTTCCTGAGATGGTCATCCATGTCCAGCCACACGAGAGGAGCAGGGAAAGAAAGTTTATGCTAGAGAGACAAGTCACTGCATGCCGCAGTGCGGCCACACGGCCGGAGTCTCAGGGAGCACTCAGGCCGGCAGGGGGGGAGGAGTCAGCGACAGAGAAGCACACCAGGGAAACGCCTTTCACGGGGTCAAGGTGGCGCAGAAGCCGAGGTGTGAGGGGCTTTATTTGATCCCTGTGAGTGTCACCAGGCACAGGCAGGTGAGGGTGAGAGGAGGAGCTGGCAGGCCAGCCTGTGCCAGTGGTGCCGGCAGCTTTCCTCCTGAAACGGCTTGCTGTGTCCCTCCCATTGTATTTGGACCATTTCTTTCTCTCTTACTGGCGCTCCTGTCTTGCTCAGTTTTTATTCTGATCCATCCCGGCTCCTGCCCTGCAAGGGAGTCGTGGCTGGTCGGTTGTCTGAGTTCACACCGCAGCCCCTTCTCTTCTTCCTGGGGGCCCTTGCACTCACCGAGCTCACTGTTCAGTTGGACTCCACCTCTCGGAGCTCCAGCTGTTTCCCTGTCCCTCCTGTGCCTCCCAGTGACTCACCTGTTGGCTGTTGGGACTTCTTTTGTTCTCAGGTCATTACTTCCCTTTGACTCATCCCGCACAAACACTGATGTTGTGATACCGCAGGTTTTATAGCTTTGCATGGTTTCTTCCCAATCTCTTGAATTTGGGGTTCCTGTCACTTGTTTAAATTTTCCATGGGCTTACGGTTTTTTGTTTGTTTGTTCAAGTATATTTTTATTGATTTTTTTTATTGAGAGGAAGGGAAGGGGAGAGAGAGAAGTATTCGTTGGCTGCCTCCTTCCTGCATGTCCCCTATTGAGAATCGAGCCTGCAACCCTAACGTGTGCCCTAACTGGGAATTGAACCGGTGACCTCTTTTTTAAAGATTAATTATTACTTACTTACTTAATTAATTTTTTGTTAATCCTCACACGAGGCTATTTTTCCATTGATTTTTTTAGGGAGAGTAGAAGCGAAAGGGAAAGACAGAGAGAAACATCGATGTGAGAAAAACACATTGATTGGTTGCCTCCTGCACGAGCCCTGACCCGGGCCCAGGCCAGGAGGAGCCTGCAACCAAGGTACGTGCCCTTGACTGGAATCGAACCCGGGACCCTTTGGTCTGCAGGCCGATGCTCTATCCACTGAGCCAAACTGCCAGGATACAGTTTTTTTCTTAAAGGTTTAGTAGTAGAACACTCTTTGAGACTATCTGGCCCAGTGTGATTTTTGGTGATTAACTCTGAAACATCCTGTGTCCTCTATGATAATTTGTCAGTCAGATGATAATCTTCTCGACTGTTTTGATAATTTATACATTCCTAGAAAATTATTCCCTCCCTCCAGGCCCTCCAATGTATTCAAATTGCCTTTGTTTTTTAATTTCCTCTCTATCAGTGACTAGTGTTCCATTTTTATTTTTTATTTGATAACTATTGTGGTTTTTTTTATTTCTTGAGTCAGTTATAGTATGTCTTAATCTCCCAAAGATCCAGCTCTTGAATTTATTAGTTTTTCCAATGTCCTCAGTTAAATGCTTAATTCATTTCTTTTTATTTTCTTAACAATTAAAGACATTTGAAATTTCTTTCAACCTCTGTATTAGCTGTATTTCACAAATTCTGATGTCATATTTTAATTGTTTTCTGAATTCTTTGTAATTTTAGGTTTGATTTACTCTTTGACCTAAGAATTGTTTGAGAGAGATTAAAAATTTTCCAGAAGGTAGGGATCATTATTTCCTAGTTTTATTAACTTCTATTTTTTGTGATTTATTGAGATTCCTTAGCTACCTAATATATCATAATATATCATTGTAATTTTAAATGTTTTGTAGGCTTTTGAAAAGAAGATATGTTTTCTACTTTATAGCAAGATTCTAGTACATGTCCATCATTAGGTCTTGTCTTTTCCTTGTTATTTCTGTAGGGTGTCCATCCGCATTATGTAGCACGAAGCACAGCCCCTCTAAGGTGCTTCGGTGTCTTCTCGTGTTTTCTGTGTCTTGCTTTTGGATGCTGGGCCATTTGAATAGGATTCCTCACGGCTAGATCTTGATGATGGATATAGTCTTCATCACTGTGGATTTAGTTTTATCTGATATAATCATGAATGCAGCTTTCTTTCTATTTTTTGTATATGCTTGATATCCATTGCCTACCCTTTTAATTTCTGTCTTTCTGAGTCACTGAATATTAGATACATCTCTTTTTAAAAAAAATAAAATAAAATTTGATGTAATTTTTGATTTGCATATCATAAAATTCAATCTTAGATTTTTATGTTAATACATAGTTGGATTTTTTTGGTTAGTGAATATTGCAGTTTTTTTTCCAATAGATGAGTTTAACTCATCTTTATTCTGTTTTTTTTTTTTTTTTTTTTTTTTTTTTACAGAGTGGTAGGGAGAGGGGTAGAGTTAGAAACATCCATGAGAAAGAGACATCCATCAGCCACCTCCTGCACGCCCCCTACTGGGGATGTGCCCGCAACCAAGGTATATGCCCTTGTCTGGAATCGAACCTGAGACCCTTCAGTCCGCAGGCCAACGCTCTATCCACTGAGCCACACCGGTCTTGGCCGGTTTCGGCTATTCTTGATAAATGTTTGGTTTCAGTTCTGTCATCAAAAGATCTGTTAGGATTTGTTCCTATGGCTTTATTTTATTTTTTATTTTTTCATGTTATTCACTATATGATCCATTTTTATAGTTTCCTTTTTGTATGGTCTGATAATTTGCAAGCTCTGCATTTTTGTCCTTTAGGCTGTTCCTACTTTTCGTCTACCTCACTGTATATTGTTTATTAACCATTCCTTATAGTCACCTTGATCTGACCCTTTTAATCTTCACATTGGGGGCTCCGGTTTTAATTGTGGGGTTATTTTCTGGGCTGCAGGGCAAGGAGCAGAGCGCCCCTCGGGGACCCAGGCCCGCTGAGGGCCAGCGCGCTCCCACCAGTGCCCTCCCCTTTCTGCGTCTCAGGGCGCCTGTCTGTTCTCCCCGCAGGTCTCCCCGTGGCGGGGCAAACCTCGGAATTCGTGAACCAGGTGTTGGAGAAGACCGCCGAGGGCAACCCCACCGGAGGCCTTGTAGGACTCAGGATACCAGCGTCAAAAGTGTAACCCGCCTCATCGGACCACTGGTCAGCACCGTCTGAGTTCGTTCTGTTCTTCATTGTAAATTCTCACTCTGTTCTGCATGTCAGTTTGGCATTATGTACACATTGGCGATTAGGTTACATTGTTTTAAGAACTAAGTAGCATAAGTGACGCATGATCCAAAATACTTGATTATTGCATTTTCAGAGCATAAACCCTGGTTAAACTGCTACTGGCCGTCAGAATGGAAACTCGTATATTTAACTGTTTAGATACAGATTTCAAAAATCTGTCAAAGAAAAACATGTTGGACGGGTGAAGATATTGGTAAATGCCATATATTGTGGCAGGTTTATGCTCTGAACCATACAAAAAAATCGAGGAAGCATTTTTAAAAAACAGTTTAGATTGTTTTTAGAATTATTGCTTTTTGTTCTAATTTTTCACAACCATTAATGTCACTTGTACATGCACAACCCAGCACTCATGCCCGTGTGCCATATTAGATACTCATTTTCTGAGCTCAATATGGCACTTAAATATATATAAATATATATATGAAGATATATATATATATAATGTCTGTGCAAGTAAGAAAAAAAAGCATATTCTTTGTGCCTTGTATTTTGGGGAAACTATAAAACTGGTAATATTTTGTATGATGAAAACCCTAATGAGGAAAAACAAGATATATAGATGGAAAAATTATGGGGTTTAAATGTTTTTTTGTTGCAACTCTTTTTCAGATTTTTTGAATGTATATA